>JAMLFT010001729.1:0-29061 GCA_026544285.1 Pachyrhizus erosus
TAATAAAAAATAATTTGAAAAAAAATTAAATAATATTAATTTATTTTTTAATCAGTGTAAAGTGAATATTTATTTTTTATAATAGAGAGTGGAGGGAGAATAAGTTTTAAATTATTAAAAAGCTCCATTATTGCTACCCTTTTGTTTAGATAAATATTATTAAGATAGCCTGTACTAATATATTCTTCCCTTTAGTCTTCATTTTCCCAATCCCAATAGAAAAATCCCACATACGACAACAAGGATTGACCCACTAATAAACATCATTATCACCACTTACACCAGAATAAACTTGTTCAGCTAATTAAGTAACATAAATGAGTAATAATGGTAGCCTGTGTAAGGCTATAAATACCACCACTCCTAAGCCATAAACCGCATCACAAACTAAATTGTATTAATTTGCATTACTTGTCTCTCTATTATCATTATTATCGATCATGGGTGTTTTCGTTTTCAGTGACGAAACCTCCTCTACCGTGGCTCCGGCTAAACTCTACAAAGCTCTTACAAAAGATTCCGACACCATCGCCCAAAAGATTGATGGGCCCATCCAAAGTATTGAACTCGTTGAAGGAAATGGAGGGGTCGGAACCATCAAGAAAATAACCGCTAATGAAGGTCAGTGTACATATCTTAGAGACATGATATTCAGTGCAACTGTACAAGTGAGAAGAAGAGTTCATCTTAATTATAAACTCACTAAAATTATTTTATTAATATAATATTAGTTACTCGGTTTGATTATTTGTGTTAACTTGTTTCTTGCTCGTATTTACTTTTAGCTTGATATATAGTGAGAGGAGTGTATTTTGATTATAGATGAATTTTAATATTTTTATTATAATAATTATATGAGCGACCATCTTACCAATCAGGTATGATAGATCAACCTGTGATCTCACGATTTTTATTACCCACAATCCACTATTTTATCTTTTGGTGGACTAATCTGCGGATGCATCTCTAATCGGCTTAACGCATAATGAAAATATAGTTTTATTATTTTTCATCCCTAAGGCTTGTCCTAGCTAAGGTAGCTGAAATATGATGGGTTGGTTGCAGGTGACAAAACCAGCTTCGTGCTGCAAAAAGTTGATGCAATCGACGAGGCTAACTTGGGATACGACTACAGCATAGTAGGAGGAACAGGGTTGCCTGAAAGTTTGGAGAAACTTTCATTCGAGACAAAGGTGGTGGCTGGCTCTGGTGGTGGCTCCATCTCCAAGGTCACTCTTAAATTCCACACCAAAGGCGATGCACCCCTTTCAGATGCAGTGCGTGATGATGCCCTGGCCAAGGGAGCTGGATTTTTCAAGGCCATCGAGGGCTACGTTTTGGCAAACCCTGCTGAATACTAGATCCATCACTCTCACAACTTCAATTTCATGTCAAAAATAATAATTGAGCTTATCTGCTTGTTGAAATTTGTATCATGTGGAGTGTTCGGTTCGATTTCCTTGAGAGCTAGTGTCGGTGGATTTGTCTGAGTTAAGACATCCATGTGTGTTGGTGTTCACGTCTTTCGCCATCTGTATTCGGCAATAAATATATATTACAATGCAAAGGAATCTCGTATTGCATTTTCTCTTTCCTTGCTACTAAATAAATTTCGGGGTAAGCATATTTGCGTGTGATTTACTCCACAAAACAATTCAATTACCTAGCTAAACTGTTCCCAATTCAACAACGCATATTTATCATCTTAATATTTTGTTATTAAGAGACAAGAAAAATTGTATTAGTAGAGGAGTTTTTTAATCAAATTTTTAGAATAATTGTATGGTTACAAAAGTTTTGTATATATATCATCCAACAAAATCTATTAATTATGTCCCTTTTTCTCTCCTTTCCACTCTATCAATAAATTATTGAATAATTCAACACAATTCATATATTCATATATTCATAGTTCTAATCAATTTGTACCTAATATGTACTGAAAATTTTTAATTAGCGAGAAGGAACTAATAACACTCTGTCATGTTACCTCAAATTTTATTTAATAAAAAGTATGCTCCGCATCACTTGAAATAATAAATATTGGTCGGTCATATTCCTTTTATCATGTTATAACAGAAAAAATATATATAATCAATTTAATATAATTCATTACTACTTTTGTAAGATTTATTAAACTTGAATTTCCCCCCTAAACTTTCATGTGTAAAAAGATCAAAGACCATGAAGATGTCGTGGTTTCACACCTTTCACTTGAGAGGGAGTAGCATTTATTTTTATACTTTAATTGACCTGATTTGTACACGTAGCATTTTTCTCCAAAAAAAAACAAAGGATAATCTTAATCAATGCTACTAGTTAGTGTTTTCTTTATATTATAAATAATATACGTGTACTGTGCACATCAGCTTATATATAAACTATTCAATAAAAATCAAGCTGCAAAATATTAATACACCAATATATTCTACGAAATTTGATTCATAGATAAAGAAGGCATCACTCAATTTAACAAGTCATCTAGAAGGAGCTGGTTCCTTCTAAAGTCGCTTGTTTAATTTGACTATTCCATTAAAATAATTTATTATATCAGCAGATTATTTTAAAAGTATTCAAACTAATTGATCATTAAGGTTGCGTATTAGGGGGAACTTCCCACTTCCCAATAACCTGCAATGCCTATATAAAAAGCTATATATCTACAATCTATATACTCATCACACACACTCAAGAGCAAAGCAATTAACAAAGTAACCCTCATATAAATTCTTCTTCTACTTGCATTAATCATTTCTGTCTCATAAATCATGGGAATTGTCACTACTGAACGCGAGCAAGTTTGTGCCGTGGCTCCTGCAAGACTATACAAAGCCATGGCCTTCGATTTTAGCAATGTTATGCCAAAAGCTATACCAAACTTCGTTAAGAGTGCTGAAATCATTGGAGACGGAAGGCCGGGATCCATTAAGAAGCTCATTTTTACTGATGGTAAATTAAGTTTAACTTTCAAATAAAATTTATATTAAGTTCTTTATATTCTTGTCATCACGTTTTTAAATTAAACAAGAACTTAATTAGAATGTATGTGGACAATATACATAATCTTTTCCTGTCATCCAATAGTGGATTGTTATATAACTGAAAATTAACTTTTGTCAGTTATATATAAAATGAGTTTTAATATATTGATTCACATTTTACAGTATAAATGTTTTGCTAAAAGTATATTGAAATTAAATTTATGAAACAATATATAATACGTGAATTATGTTAGTTTTATCTTGTCTTTTAAAAGTTCCACATCGGTGGATTTGTTTTTGGGTTTATCAAAGAAGACTTATAAATAAAGATCTTATAGTCTTATGTTATTTATCCCACATTTGAAATAATTCCAAGTATTTTAGTGAGAGAGAAATATATAGAGTGTGAGAGAAAATTTCAAGAGTGTTGTGAGTATATACTGGAGATTTTGTTTTTGGAGAAACTCTAGTGCTGTTTTTGGGAAAACTCTAGTGCTCTGTAATACTGCACTTGTAGTAAGAGAGTGTTTCACTAGAAATCACTATATTGTAATTATTTTTTAATATAGTAGATATTTTTAGAATTTGTCCTGTACTTTTTTCCTCATCATTTAAGGGGGTTTTTTACGTTAATATTTGGTGTGCATTCAGGTGCTTTATTTTATTCTTTATTCTTCACATAAATTTGGGCGTGCTTCCGCTCACATCTATAAGTGTTTAATACACTTAGGGTGTACCCAACTCTGACATCCATAACAAGTGATATCATAGCTACTTGGTTTGGATATTGAATTCTTAATATGCTATGTGGTTGCAGCATTGTCTGATTTTTCACATCATAAAAGAATTGTTCTAAAAGACAGTATAATATTGTGAAAGTGTTACTTTGGAAAGGTTCTGGTTAAGGAAAGACCAGGTATTTAAGCGATCCATTGTGGTCCACCTCTCTTTCCTGGAAATCTACCTGGTGCGCAGTTTACAGTCAACATACTATTCCACTATACAGTGTTTTGATCCAAGATGTCAGTGCCAAAATTTGAAGTGGAGAAGTTTGACAAATCCAATGACTTCAGTTTATGGAAGCTGAAGCTGCAGGCATTGCTAGACCAGCAAGGCTTGTCAAAGGCATTGGAAGGTGAAAGCAATTTGCCTGAAACATTGTCTTCTGAAAAAAAGGAGGAGATGATGGTCAAAGCACGGAGTACAATACAACTTAGCCTGACAAACAATGTATTGTGTGAGGTTATGGAAGAGAAGACCGTTGATTCATTATGGAAAGCTTTGAAGGAAAAGTATTCCATAAAGACTTTGTCCAACAAGCTTTATCAAAGGAAGCAATTGTATACGTTCAAATATTCAAGAGATAAGTCAATGCGAGACCACATAGATGACTTCAACAAGATGATTTCTGATGTTGGAGTAGCTGGAATAAAAGTAGAAGATGTTGATCAAACTATGATCTTATTGACTTCATTACCTTTGTCCTATGATAATTTTTGTGATACCATACTATATGGTAGGTCCAATGTCATAGTCAAAAATGTCAAAGAGACATTGATGATAAATGAACAACATAAGTTAGTATTTGGACCCAGTATTGATAATCCTGCATATGGGTTATTTGTGTCAAGAGGGCGTAGTCAAGAAAGAGGATTAGAAAGCAAGAGCAAGAAGAGATCAAAGTCCAGAAAACACAAGTCTATGAAGTGCTTTCATTGTCACCAAGCAGGGCATATCAGAAGAAATTGCCTAGAGAGGAAAGAAAAATCAGAAAATTCTGCTAACGTAACAGTAGAAAGTTCTAATGATAGTGATGTTGGTTCTTCCTTGACAGTATTAACCAGTAACTCGGGAAATGATTGAATTTTGGATTCTGGCGCATCTTTTCACATGACACCTAATAGAGGATTTTTTACTTCCTATCAAATCCAGGAAGGAAAAGTCAGATTGGGTGATAGTAAAATAATTTCTATTGTAGGTGAAGGAAAGGTGCGAGTTAGATTGGATTATGGTACTGAAAAGACATTTCAAGCATGACATGTACCGGAACTGAGTAGGAACCTAATCTCGTTAAGTACCCTAGATAATTAGGGGTACAAGTTCTATGGAGAGGGTGGTTATTTGAAGTTAATTAAAGGCTCAATGGTGGTAATGAAAGGAAAGTTGCAAAAGAGGGATCTATCTATTGCTGGGAAGCACAATTAATGGAACTGCTATTCTTCTATCCTTTGAAAGAAGTGATGATGATGCTACACAACTGTGGCACTTGCGGCTTGGTCATATGAGTGAGAAAGAAATTATCATACTTGCTGGCAAAGGCCTATTGAAAGGCTTAAAGAACTGTAAACTCGGCTTCTGTGAAAATTGTCTCTTTGGAAAGTAGAAATGAGTGAAGTTCAACACTGGTAAACACATCAGCAAAGGGATATTGGAGTATATCCACTCAGATGTTTGGGGTCTAGCCCTGTTAACTCTTTAGGTGGAGCTCGTTACTTTCTTACTCTGATAGATGATTATTCCAAAAAAGTCTGGATTTATTTCTTGAAAGACAAGGATGAAGTGTTTGGAAAATTCAAACAGTGGAAGGCCATGGTCGAGAAGCAAACTGGGCGATAAGTCAAGAGACTGAGAACTGACAATGGCAAAGAGTTTTGCAGTAAAGAATTTGTAGAGTTATGCAAAAAGGCTGGTATAGTGAGGCATCATATTGTACCTGGAACACCACAACAAAATGGAGTTGCAGAATGGATGAATAGAACACTTCTGGAGCGTGCACGATGCATGCGAATCAATGTTGCACTTCCCAAAAAATTTTGGGTTGAGGCAGTCAATACAATTGTATATCTGGTAAACAAATCTCCATCAACTGTAATTGATCTGAAGATTCCACAAGAGGTATAGTCCGGTTAACCCGTAAATTATTCTGATTTAAAGATATTTGGTTGCCCTGCATATGCTCATGTGAGTGATGGTAAACTTGAGGCAAGGGCAAGAAAGTGTATATTTCTAGGGTATGCACGAGGGGTGAAAGGCCACAAATTGTGGTGTACGAAACAAACAAGTTCACCCAAAATCATTATCAGCAAAGATGTCATTTTTTATGAGATGATAATGGTAAATCAGAAGCAGGAATCTAAAATAGATCAGGTAGTAACAGATCATGGTGCTGAGAAACAGGTGGAGCTGGAAATTGATTGTGGGAAGATAAAGCAGGAAGAAGAATATCAACCAAATACTTTAGGGAGTGCTCAACCTGAAGTAGAGCAACATGATGAACCTGGTGAAGAAATCAGAGAAGTAGAGCCATATAGCATTGCTACTGGCAAAGAGAGGTGACAAATTCAGAAACCTCAAAGATATTTGGATTCTGTTGCCTGCGCACTTGACTCATCAGATGCAGATCCTATAGCATTTGCCTTGGCTATGGCAGACAATGCAGTTGGTGATGAACCATGTTCTTACCATGATGCAGTAGATAACAAGAAGTCAGAGTAGTGGCTGATAGCAATGAATGAGGAGATTGAATCTCTTCAGAAAAATCAGATGTGGGAGCTGGTACAACTTCTAAAGGGAAAAAAAGTAGTTGATTGCAAATGGGTCTTCAAAAGGAAAGAATGAATCTCTGGCATTGAACCTCCAAGGTTAAAGGAGAGACTGGTAGCTAAGGGTTATATTCAGAAGGAGGGTGTTGACTTCCATGAAGTTTTCTCCCCTGTATGTTTGACTTGGAGATAAAACAGCTTGATATGAATACGACATTCTTACATGGTGAGCTAGAGGAGCAAATCTACATGAGTCAACCAGAGGAGTTCGTAATTCCTGACAAGGAAGATCATGTTTGCTTGTTAAAGAAGTCATTATACGGCTTGAAGCAGTCCTCAAGACAGTGGTACAAAAGGTTTGATGCATTTATGATTGGTAATGGATACAATAGAAACTAATATGATAATTGCATCTATTCTAAGGAGTTTCCAGATGGTTCTCGAATATATCTGTTGTTGTATGTAGATGATATGCTAACTACAGCTCGTAATAAGGTTGAAATTAATATGTTGAAAACTCAATTGGGAAAGGAGTTTGACATAAAGAACTTAGGTGCAACAAAGAAAATTATGGGCATGGAGATTCATAGGGAAAGACATTGTGCTAGATTATGTGTATTGTAGCAAAACTACATTATCAAGGTGCTATAACGCTTTAATATGGATCAGTCCAAGCCAGTTGGTACTCCCTTGGCCACACATTTTAAGTTATCCTTAAAGGAGTGTGCGAAAACTGAGGAAAAGGTGGAGCAGATGTCTCGCATACCTTATTCTACTATAGTTGGTAGTCTCATGTTATGCCATGGTATGCACTAGATCAGATATTTCATATGCTGTAAGTGTAGTAAGTATATTCATGAGTAAGCTTAGAAGAGTATATTGGGAAGCTGTGAAATGGATCATGCGATATTTGAGAGGTTCCACTGATGTCTATTTGGTATTTGAAGGAAAAAAGAATCATGGAGTTGTGGGCTATGTAGATTCTGATTATGCAGGAGATTTAGACAAAAGGAGGTCATTGACAGGCTATATTTTTACAGTCTTTGGATGTACTATTAGCTGGAAGGCGACATTGCAATCTACAGTGGCATTGTCAACAACTGAAGCTGAGTATATGACATTGATGAGGTTGTGAAAGAAAGCATCTAGGTGCATGGTCTTTTGGATATTTTTGGGTTGAATCAACAGGTACAAATCGTACATTGTGATAGTCAAAGTGCAATTCATTTTGCTAGAAACCCAGTATATCATGAAATGACGAAGCACATCGATATTCGACTTCATTTTGTTAGAGAAAGTGTCAGCAATGACACTATTGTAGTTCAAAAAATAGCTACAACTGAGAATCCAACAAACATGATGACAAAAACATTATCGATTGATAAGTTTAAACATTGCTTAAACTTGATCAATATTTGCAGAGGTTGAAGACTATTCCTCAAGGAAAGTCAAGGTGGAGAATTGTTAGTTTTGCCTTGCCTTTTGAAAGTTCACATTAGTGGGTTTGTTTTTGGATTTCTCAAAGAAGGCTTATAAATAAAGGCCTTATCGCCTTATGTTATTCATCCCACACTTGAAGCAATTCCAAGTGTTTTAGTGAGAGAGAAATATATAGAGTGTGAAAGAAAATTTCAAGAGTGTTGTGAGTATACACTAGGGATTTTGTTTTTAGGAAAACTCTAGTGCTCTGTAATACTGCACTTGTAGTAGGAGAGTGTCTCACTAAGGATCACTATATTGTAATTATCTTTTAATATAGTGGATATTTTTGGAATTTGTCCCGTGGTTTTTCTCTCATTATTTAAGGGAATTTTTCACGTTAATATTTGGTGTGCATTCAAGTGCTTTATTTTATTTGTTATTCTCCACATAAATTTGGGCGCGCTTCCGGTCACATCTATAAGTGTTTAATACACTTAGGGTGTACCCAACTCTGACATCCATAACAAATTATGTTTTCATTTTTATTTTTATTTTGGATTTGTTCTTATTGGATGTTATTTAATTTTGCAAAAAAAATTATGTCATTGTTTGATTGAGAACTCAATTATAAGAATAAGGAGAAAATATTTAAATTTCATGTTTCTAGTTTTATAATTAATTAGTCAATGTATCTCACTCATGGTGCATGTGTTTGAGCTTGTACCGATAAAATATGATAATTCATGGTATATATGTACGGTTTATGAATTGGACTAGGATATGTGAAGCAAAAGGTAGATGTGGTGGACGAAGAAAACTATGTGTACCACTACACAGTAGATGAAGGCAGTGTATTGTTGGACACATTGGAGAAGGTGTGTTATGAGTACAAATTGGTGACAAGTCCTGATGGAGGATGCATCATCAAGTCCACAGTCAAATACTACACCAAAGGCGATGTGCAACTCACACAAGAGTTTTTGAAGACTAACAATGAAAAGTCTGCTGGGTTCACCAAGGCTGTTGTGGATTATCTTTTGGCTAATCCGTATTACAACTAATTCAAACAGACCTCAACTTTTAGTTTTACGTGATGATTTTGGTGCTTATGTGTTATCTGAGTCGTCATGCATGTAGATTCAATTGCTTGATTTGAGTGAGAGGTGAGATTATTTTGGATTAGGAGTTATTTGTGTTTATATATGCACCATATTCTAGAATAATATCACTGATATGCAAACTATGATGAATAATACAAAGACAGGCTGTTTGTGACAAATTTTAATAGTGTAAAAACTTACAGATAAATATAATTGATGCAACTGCGATTGAAGTCCTTATGCATTTGTGGTGAGTTAAAAAATATTTAGGTTGGTAACGTTGCAATCACAATTGTAATTGGATAGGATAATTTAAAACCATGGTGACATGATAAGTGGTTAATATTGTTGTCTAAAAGCTTTTTCTTGTTTCTAATTTCTTACTATTAAGAATCTGATAGAGGGGTTTAATTAGGAAATTGAAAATGAATCTAAAATAAGTCTTTTCTCTCCTTTCATAATTGTGTATAGTTACCAGATTTTTTTTTTCTTGAGATATATATGCATAGTTATCAGATTTCTTTGAAACAAATATGCATAGTTACTAATCTATTTTTCTAGGATATTTGTATAAGGAATGTATGGGTCCTATGGGAAAACAACAAAAGATAGATAGATCCTCTTCCTTTTTCTTTTTTTTTTCTTTGGAAAAGTCACCTCACAACAATCAAAGAAATTAAAAGAAAGGGAAAGGTAAGGAGAGGAGAAAATAAAGTTCAAGGATCGAGAAAGGAATAAAGTATACACAAGAAGGACATAAAAAATTAAATCCAAATATAAGTAAAAATCTTTAATCCTTCATCGTTAAAATATTGATTTTTTTAAGTAAAATATTATTAGTATAATTTTCTAAATTCATCTCTAAAAAACACTTCACATCTACTCTTTATATAGATTTATGATAATGAATATTGAAAATTATAACAGTTAATTTTTTTGTTAGTATAGCTTTTTTAATTGAACTCTAAAAACACTCTACGTATGTTCCCTATAAGGTATTAAACTTTATATAATATAATGTCATCTTGTAGTTGATAGAATGAAATTAGTGAGATCCGAACTTGAAATTAGAGTGATTAAAGGATTATTGGATGGACTTAAGATATTATTCTTTTAATGTTGTTTTATTGTTATTTCAATTCCCTAAAGCTAGATGATGATACATGTATGGTCATCTTCAATTATTGATAAAAATTAAGTTATTTAAATATATTATTTTTATGAGATCATATCATTAAAAAAAAAATTATATTAGTAGTATTTTTATTTTCTTTTTAATTTTTTTAATGATAATCTTATAGTATATTAATAACTTGTTTTCACTTCCTATCAATTGATGTTTTCATTAGTTTACTTCGTGTCTCTTTCTTCTCAAGATGTGCATGAAGTTCTCCATGTCATCTTCAAACAACTAGGTTCCCTCCAAACACAATTCAAGAATAATAAGGAGTTACAAGACTAATATAGCACTTTCATCCAACAAACCGTTGACTAAAGATGTAAAATCTTTATCACCCTCATGAAAACATTCATCGGTAAGGTCATCACCATAGCTAACCACTTATTGCTTTCTTCTTATTCCCAATTGCCAGGTTCCTTAACTTACCCCCTAAGTTCCCACCTCTTGTATGCACTTTTACAATCATGTTGTCTACTCCAACCATAACAATACCTATGTTGCCTTTTCAAGCCCAATTCCATCTTATTTCACAAATTTTTCACTCATCCCCTCAAGTTTTTGCATTTACTTCATACCTTCCACTACTATTAATTTCATCAACCTCTATATAACTTTACTAAAAAATAGTGTTTAAATATTAGATCAATCAACTCAATCAAAGTACTAGGCGGATAGGTCATTGACCAAACTAGTGGTTTAATAGTTAAACTGCATAAACTGATGTACATAACATAAAATATAAGTGTGTATAATTTATGTTATAAGCTTAATAATAAATCATGATGGTCTCTTAATAAGATTATCTATTAAATAATTTTTAAGTCTTGGACTTGATTCTTAAATAAATTTTTTATTTTATTTTTTTTATTAAAATTTGTATTTTTAAAAATAACAAATAACGATTTAACTAGGTGAGTTCATTAATTTAACCATAAAAACAATTAGGTAAAATTAGTTCAAACTGAATCGATGACATATTCAATCTAATGAATGACTCAGACTAGTTATATCACCGATTTCTAATCCAACTAAGAATACAAATCAAATTTTAAAACTATACTAAAATACATTTGATGAGCTCACTCGCATGTCATGCAACCTTTCCCAATTCTCACACCTACTCTTTCATCGAATGATTCAATTCAAACACTTCCTCCTCAAATTAATGCCACCTAAACCCTTATTCACAACACCCTACCCAAAGTCTAGTGTCCACTACCAAACACTTAGTACCTCTCCTATCCTTTCCCAATGTAGCTCCTTATTCGTTGGATTCACCTCTTAAATGCAAACCTAATCCCAACTATTGGCAAGAACGATAATTCGTGTGCTTTCCTATTGTCCCGTAATCTTAGCCATCTACCACAAGCACAATACGTGTGTTTATCCAATAATGTAATAAACTTGTTTCACAAACTACAATCAATTTATGTACAAATTAAAATTAACTTTTAAAGAAATTAATACGAAAAAGTTTTTATAAATTAATATATACATAAATTAATTTTATTTTTTTAAAAAAAATTCTTCTGTTATAAATGTTTATAGATAACTTTATTTAAATAGAGCTTAAGTAGTGATATGGAAGACTCAAACTAAAATGTTGCAGACTTTTGTAAAAAGGAGAACATGAGTAAAAATAATAAATGCAAACTTTTAAGGTTTAAAATTTGAAGTATAAACTCAAATTGCAGACTGAAAGTTAGTCACAATAAACTAGTTGAATTTTAAAAATAATACTGGAAAGAAGTATCATGCGTCTTAGAAATGAGAGAAGTAAAAACTCTAATTTATCTTAACCATTTTGGATAAAGTAATAATTTCAAGCTAAATCCCCGCGCAGAAGAAAAAACAATTCTCCTTCGTTACAGACTCAGATCAGGTGCATTTCATAAAATTGAACAGAGTCTCAATCCTTATTACAGATGGCTTATATCTGCACATAAAATAAGCATATTGTTGTTTGCCACTAAAATTACACGATGATTTTTAATTCATGTTCATTACTTAAATGCATACTCAATGTACAATGTACCTCAGAAATAAGTATAAGAAAATTAAATATGCAGATCGCAATTGTAAATCAAAGACCATCCAGATGTCTTGATTTCACATGAAATTAGCCATTTTTAAGGTATAAACTGTTGGAAATTAATAAACTGCTATTATTTTGTAAAAATGTTCAATTGATTTGATTTGTACACGTAGCATTCTTTTCCCGAAAACACAAAAAGGATAATCTTAATCAATCAATGATTACTAAACCGGTAGGTAGAGTTTAATTTGCTTTATATTTTAAATTATTTAAGCGTACATCAACTTATATATAAACTAATCGATGGTAATCAAGCTTCAATTAATAGATTAATTTACCAATATTTTCTATGAACTTTGATTCTTTGATAAAGAAGGCATTTAAACAACTTGATAAGTTATATAGAAGGAACAAGTTCCTTTCTAAAGTCACCTCTTTTGATTTGGCTAAATCGTTAATTAATTTATTATATCGGCAAATTATTTTAAACTTTCAAACTAATTGAACATTACGTTTGCGTATTAGGAGAACTTCCCACTCCCCAGTAACCAGCAACGCCTATATAAAATGCCATATCCACAAACCACAAATTCACACTCTCTCGGAGCAAAGCAATTTACAAACCCTCATATATACCTTCTTACCATTTCTTGCATTAATCTTTTTTGTCTCTTGGATCAGAAAATCATGGGAATTGTCACTACTGAAAGCAAGCTAGCTTCTGCCGTGGCTCCTGCAAGACTATACAAAGCCGTTGTCCTTGATTCTAGCAATTTTCTTCCAAAAGTTTTGCCAAACTTCGTCAAGAGTGTTGAAATCATTGACGGAAACGGAGGGCCAGGAACCATTAAGAAGTCCACTCTTCCTAAAGGTTAATTAAGTTTAATTTTTAAATAAACTTTATATTAAGTTCCTTATATATTCTTCTCATCACATTTTTAAATTAAATAAAAGAATTAGCTAAAATACATCCACTATATTTTATCATCTAATGGTAAATTGTTATATGATTAAAAATTATTAACTTTATAATAATTACTTTTAAATTATGTATATATGGGATACTTTTATTTTTATTTTGATAATATAAAAGTCTTTGCTCACAGTATACCAAGGAGATGTCTGCTGGGTTTTCCTAGGCTGTTGATGATTCTCTTTTGGCTAATCCTGATTACAACTAAAACATACCAATCCATTTATTTTTCTGCGTTGATTGTGGTGCTTATGTGTTCCTTGAGCATTCATGCATGTTGCTTCAATTACTTAATTTGAGTGAGAAGTGTGAGGTTTTTTCTATTTTTTTTATTTTTAAAGAAGAGAAGTGTGAGGTTGTTTTGGAATTATTTGTGTGTATACATAATGTTGTAAAACTAATCCGTAAACTATAATGAATAATATAAAAATGCTTAGTTGTGACATGATGAGTGGTTATTTATTCTTGTCTGTAATTCCTTACCAATAATAATCGGTTAGTGGGGGTTAATTTAGAAAATTGAAAATAAATCTAAAATAAATATCTTCTCTCCTTTTATAATTCTGTACAGTGACAAGATTTTTTTTTTCTTGGGATGTATATGCATAGTTATCAGATTTCTTTGAAACAAATATGCATAGTTACCAATATGTTTCGCTAGGATAATTATATGGAATGTATGGGAAAACAATAAAAGATAGATAGACCCTCTTCCGTTTTTTAGAAAAGTCATCTCACAGCAATCAAAGAAATTAAATGAAAGGGAAAGGTAGGTAGTCTAGAAAATTATGTTCAAGAATCAAGAAAGGAATAAAGAATATTAGAAAGACATCAAAAAATTAAATCATCAACATAAGTAAAGGTCTCTAACCCTTCATCTTTAAAATAGTCAAAATTATAATAGTTAAATTTTTTTATTAGTGTAATTTTCTGAATTGAACTCTAAAAATACTACATCCGATGGATACGTGATAATGTACTAAATTTTGGAAGACATTATGTCGTCTCATAGTTGATAAGATAGGCTTAGTGAAATCCAAAACTGTTTTAATTGAGACTATAGTAGGTTAAAAAAACTTCTTGAATGAGCTTAAAATATTATTCTTTTAATGTTATTTGATTTTCATTTTAATTCTCTATATAAATCTAGGTGATGAATCTTGCATGGTTGTCATTTAATTGTTGGTAATAATTAGGATACTTTTTCTTATGAGATCATATCGTAAAAAAAAATTAAATAATCTTTTAGTTTTTATAAAATAAAATATTATTTATTTTATTTTTTTAAAAAAAAAATTATTTTAGTCCTTTAAAGATTTATTTTTTTTATTTATCTTTAAGTAGGTAGGGACTAAAACAAAAAAAAATAAAAGATTAAAATCAAAACAAAAAATTTTAAAAGACTAAAATAAAAAATTACTTATTTTATAGGAATCAAAAAAAAATTTAAGTAAAAATAATTATTCTAGTAATATTTTTATCTTCTCTTTAGCTTTTCTATCAATTGTCTTGTATACTAGAAACTTCTTTTAGGTTCTTATCAATTGGTGTTTGTATTAGGCTTATTTCGTGTCTTCTTTTTTTAAAGATATAAGTGAAGTCATGTCTTCTTTTAAAGATATAAGTGAAGCCCTCCATATGGAGTTGGGTATATGGATAAATTTATTTATTTTTAAACTCATATGCTTAAACTCACAAATCGTATAACTGGTTTGTTAAATTTGCAAAATAAATTATTTTTATTTTATGGAACCCATAACCCCATGCATAACTTGTGGATTAATGAGCTGACCCACAATAAAAAACAAAAGCATGAAAAAGATTAAAAAAAAGTTAAATTTAATCATGAAGCTTCAATTATTTCATAACTACAAGTCCAAAATTATGTGTGAAGTCAAATTTAAGTCTTGAATTTTACCTTCTAAAACTTTAATCATTTCATTATTTTTTTTAAAAAGAAAAAAAATTAAACTTATTAACAATATTATTATATAATATAGCAATATTAAGTTTGATAATTGTAGGCAAGGAGAAAATTATAATATTAAAATAGAAAAAGACTAAAGTAATATAAAAAATAGTTGTTTGTCCCTTTTGCAATGTGGTTGAACTATAGTGACTACGTTGTTTAAGTTGGAGACTTGGTAGCTAGAAAGTGGAAATATAATTTACAATGTCACAATCTTAACCTAATAATAACACCCTTGTTTGTTCCTCAAAGTCTTTAATATACTAATTAAAAAATTATGTTTTTAAAATTAAATAATAAGTTTGCAGGTAGCATGTGAAACCCACAAGTAAACTCATTTAACTCAAAGGCTAAAGATACAAACTAAAAAAAAAGTTTCTTCAATGATCTAATAAAATTGAAGCTTGTAACCTGCGTGGATTACGAGTTATAGGATTTACTCACAGGTCCAAACCTAAATGTCTAGGTCTACCTCCATGCCATCTCTAGACGACTAGGTGCCCTCCTAACAAAGCTCGAGAGCAATAAAAAAATTACAAGACTTTTGTCACACTGTCATCCAACAAACCTTTGACCCCAAATATGAAACCATACCACCCTTATGAAAACATTCGTTGACTAAGTCATTACCATTGTTGGTCACCAACCCCTTCCATCCTCTTCCAATCACCATGTTCCTTAACTTATCCCTTAGGTTCGCACCCCCAATACATTTCTCAAATCACGTTGCCAACTTCACCCATAATTGTCTTTTCAACAACAATCTTGTTTTTCTCCACAACCATACATTTCCACTCACCTGCTAAACTTTTTGCATTTCCTTCATACACCATCCTTAATCACCCACATTATGTTCATCAACCACCAGGGTAATCTCACTAAAAAAGTATATGACGAGCCCACCTACACATTATGCACCCTTTCCCAATCCCTACGCCACTTTTTTATCCAATGACCCAATTCAAGTACACCCTTTCCTCCCAAATTAATGTTACCTAAAATTCACCCTTAATAAAGTCTTCCAACATTGTTCCCAAGGTTTAGCATTGATTACTAGCCATTCAACACCTCTCTCATCCTTTCCCAATGCAATTGCATATTTATTGATCTCACCTCTTAAATGCCAATCAAATCCCAAATGTTGGTAAGAAGCAAAATTTATGTGCTTTCATATTATCTCGCAATCTCAATCATCCACCATAAACACAACATTTGTGTTTACTCATTTGCCTCAAAATCTTAAAGTCAACATTCTAAGTGAATCAAACGACAATTATAGGATGAACTTAGTTATACCCAAAAATACCTTAAAAACAAAGTGATTAGCTATGTGTTTGTGAAAATGTTGGGTTCAAAGTAACCCACATTTTATCCAATCCATCAACTTAGTTACTTCTCCATTTAAAACATTGAAAAACATAAACAAACGTTTAAAATCTTACAAGCAATAAATCAAACATGCAATAAAACATTTTATTAGATGATGTTAAAATATTGTTCTTTTAATATTATTTCATTTTTTTTAGTTTCCTAAAGTCAAATGATGACATTTGTTTGATTATCATTCAATTAATGGCAATTGTTAAGTTATTTAAATGTATTCGTGTTGTGAGATCATATCATGAAAATAAGATTGAACTTATCCTTAATTATATACACAACTCAAAACTTGACCATTTGTCTTGGTTGTCCACCGTAGTCATCGCCTTCTGACAAACATACATTAATTTCTTTCAACGCAAAACAAAACACTTACTCTGGACACATCAAATCCTACATTAAATAAGATTGAACTTAACCTTAATTATATACAACTCATATTCAAATTTACATAACTTTAACCATTGGCAAATCAGAACCTAAATATCATCATTCATACATCCAATCAGTAGAATTCGCTGAAGACAAAATTTAGATTGAGATTCTTGGTTAGTTTAAGGTCTAAATTCAGCAATCAATTGGAACCACGTCAGTTTCTCTATTTCTCTCCTTTTTCTTTATCAGCATAATTATATCGCAATTGAGACACTAAAGAGCCAGCAACTCTTAGGCAGCACCCACCGAAGTGTTGTCCTGCACAATCTGCAAGAGAAACGATGTTTCAAAAAGGCGCAAGTAAAATAATTGGATTATTCAAAACCAACAACATTGATGATATTTTCATTGACGAAGAGCAATGGTTATTATCAGAAACAGCAATCCCTACATGACTTAAAACATAAACTAAACTATATTTCCTTGGTTTTATTTTAAATAAATCGAATATTTGAGTTATCCCTTTTTAAACCTCCTTGGTCTTGCAGTGAAACCTATCTGAACAATCCTCCACACACACAGCTCTATTTGCTTCAGCTATTTTCTTCAATATTGACTACTGCGTTCAGCGATACTTTAATAATATAAATAGCAACACAGATCAACATTGAGCTAAAGGTGCCACAAAAGAAGTTAACAAGACATTTACGAAGCATTTTAAGGTGCTTATGAAGAGCTTGTTAGAACTTCCAAAAATAGCTAATAACTTCCATAAGATCTTTTTCACTTATTTTAATAAACTTCGCAGTGTAGCTTATCAAAATATTTTTTTAACTTATTCCAATAAGTTTTGAGATCAAATTTATGGCATAAACCCTTGTGTGATAAAAGCTTTCAGTGAGCGCTTAATTAAACTGTATATTCAATTGCTCCCTTACTGCCTAACATTAAATTGAGTTAAATGAATTAAAAAAAAGAAAGAACTAACCAGTAACTACAAACTAATATAATTTACTTTCACAAAACACTACCTGAGAGATATATTCCTTAACCCTGTCGTTCATGGGTCCATCTAAAGCTCTCTCAGCAAGCTCATAATACAAAGTATTGCCTTCAGGACCATTAACTTTGTCTTTCTGTAAATACCTACAAAGAAAAAGATGAATGAAGAATTACTTCATTGCTTGTCACTAGAAATCAGAGGTGCCACACAATGCAACGAATCTTGTAATTTAAATCCATCACATCAAACATGTCTCACCTTTGCTGAACAAGAAGCTCCAATGCTTGCTTAACATTTCCAAGGACTGGATGACTTGCTTCAGTTTCACTCAAACCCATCCTCCTCATTTGGCTCCATAGATTTTCTGCAATACTCTCACCAGGATTTCCGTTGTGTTTAAAAGACAGTACCATAATTGCACTCGAAATTTTTAGTGACGTTTTTAAGCCAACAACAAGCAAAATATAAAAAGAACCTTTGTATTATGACACTTTTCAAGAGACCTTAAAGAAGTAGCATTGACTTCCATAAGTTCACCAGGTACATATGCATATGTACATATATAATTTGAGTATCATGAGAATAAATTAGTAATCATACCTTCTGGAATTTTGCCACCAGCAAGATATACAATACTAATTATGACAAAAGTGAACCCGGATAGATGCGCAGTATTAACATCCACAACATATTTTTCATATACATTAGGAGGAAGTTGACTTATGAGAATATATGATTTTGAATCTGCAACACCTGAAAACAACAACTAAAACATTGTTGGAAAAATCCTGGGAATACAGACAGATTTGAACAAGAAAAGCACAATTCATCCACACGACACTTTTAAGGATAAAAAAAAACAATGTAAAGTGAACCCTGAGGATTCTCTACTGTCTACTGGTTACTAGGTAGAAGTATTACAAGGCCAGAGTACTTCAAAGTTCAGATGATACTAAACATACAGCCAAAGCCCAAAGCAACCACGAAGATGGATCAATAATCAATTAACTTATAGAGTGTAGGATGATTATAAAGGTAGGAAGAAAAGTTTAAAAAGGCGGTGTGGACCGTGATGTTGGAAGCAACAC
The DNA here is from genome assembly GCA_026544285.1 of Pachyrhizus erosus. Classification (NCBI taxonomy): domain Eukaryota; kingdom Viridiplantae; phylum Streptophyta; class Magnoliopsida; order Fabales; family Fabaceae; genus Pachyrhizus; species Pachyrhizus erosus. Next base: position 19,049 of record JAMLFT010001729.1, read on the forward strand.
CAAGGTGTCCACAACTGCAACATGACCACAATTGTGGTTGTATTTGTCTGCAATATTAAATAAACGCAATGAAACCATAACCACAATTCAAAACCTGGGTAGTAAGTCTAACCCACAATCAAATTATTGTTAAAAATTCAGAAAAGGTGAAGTCTAAAACAAAACAATTCCAGAACTCATTACCATGAAATGTCAGTCATAAGTCCTGTTTAGATAAATTTTTCAATAAACACTTATAGAAGAAGAAAATAAGAATGTACTAAGAATTAAGCTTCTCATATAAACTTTAATCGACTTCTGCACTTCAACTTTGGTAAAAGTTCTCTCGTTTAAATTCTCAAAAGAAAAAAAGTTATAATAATTTTAACTCAGGGTAGAAACTTAATTCATTTTATGTTATTATTTTATTCTCATATAAATACTTATTGAAAAATTCTATCCAATCAGAGCCATTATATGAGCTAAAAAGGCAAAAGATGAAAGAATAATCGAAATGCTCACTTGTTTGGGAAGACCGTGTCTGGACTTTGGATGAAGGGAGGGCCCTTTGAAGCTCCCTCATTTCATAGCCAAATACAGAGGAAAGCTTCTCCTGAGCCTCATTGATGACAAAGGTAGGAAGGTTACGCTGATGATAGTTCTTTGTAATGAGCTGAGTGAGTTCCTCTCTCTTAATAGGGCATCCTGAATTTTGATGGGTTTTGAAAAGCATATATCTAATAATTTCTCCAACAAGCTTATCCTTTTCCTGAAAAATAAAATCAAATAAGATGCCTTACTTCCCAAAAAGTGTGCATTTTTAAGAGCGTGGTGAAAAAAGAAAAAAAAGAAAAAAAAGAAAAAAAAGAGAGCGAGAACAAGCAAAGCACCTCCTTTGAAATCCCGAACTGGGAGAAATCTTCTGCAACATTTGCCATTCTGCAAGAATTGATAGCAAAGAACGATGATGCATTGGTTTTAAATTGGGAAAAAAGAGAGTGAGTAAATTGAAACGTTAAGAGGGGTGAAGGAAGCGTAATCAGGTGGAAAGTCGAAACCTTTTTAGGTTTTCTCTTGGAGTTGAACTGTGTTGGATGCGAAACAAACTAGGGATATCAGTGTCTGACTGTCGACTCTATTCGCTTTTAAATATTTTTATTAATTTAATTTTTATGAATTTTAAACCTTTTTAAAACAATTCTCATTTTTTTTGTACATAAAAATAATTAGTATTTTACCTTCCGCAAGATAAATATTTTTTTTTTTTTACATAATTCAAACTTATAATAAATAATATCTTTAAATGTTATTGTATCCTTAGAGTGCCAAGAGTGTTTGTCGACCGAAAATTAAAAAAAAAAAAAAAAAAAAAAAAAAAACTGATCTCTCGATATAATGGTGGTCATGGATTGAGATGGTTTGGATACAAGAGATACTTTAATCTAAATAAATTAATGTTTTTGAATATTTTTTGATAATTTTTTAACTACCTAAATAGAATCAGCAACATCTAATTAGTTTGAATTAGGTTATAAGTTCTATTGACGTAATATAAAAGATAGAAAAAAAATATAAAATTATAATAAAATAAAAAAATTATGGAAAGCCTCAAATTTTAAAATTATAAAATTATATAACACAATTTTTTTTTTAAAATGGTTTAAGTTGAGATTGATTTGTATCAAATTGAATTTTTTTAAATCAAATTCATTAGTTTTGCAAATTTTAAAATCAAAGTCAAACTAATTATCAAATTTTTCTTTATAATTTAGTTTATATTTATCAATATAATCTAATCATATTATTGATATAGTATTATTGATCAATCATTAAATTGATTATTTGACTAAATACGTAAGGAACATGATTTTATCTATCAATTTTGGTATATATATTATATTTACAATAAATAATTTAAATTATGATAGAAAAATATTTTAACTATTAGACAATTTTTCTACAAAATAATATATTGAAACTTAATTTAAAAATATGAACAAAAATAATAAATTAAAAAATGAATAATTTAAAAAATTAATATATAAATAAAAAAATTGAGATGATTAAAAAAAGATTTTTAACTAGCTACATGACAATGTATTAAAAGAGATAAATTAAAATATAGATCAAGATCATTATATATCTATAGTCTACATCAATTTTCATGTGACATGTAACTAGATTTTATGTTCTCTTTTTGCTAATTAAAAAGCTCATTTATATGGCATATAACATTTTTTTCTAAAAAAATTAAACAAAAGATTATAATAAATATCTAATTAAAAACTTTTAAATTATGTATTTAAATTTATAATATAAGAATAAATATATTGTTATTTATTAATAATATAACATACATTTACAAATATAAGGTTCTATTTATAACTTAAATAATTACTAATATGATTGACAAAATAATTTTTATTTTAGACTATATATTCTCTTGTAATATCTTCCTTTATTTTAATTTTGAAAGAATGTTAAATTAGGAAAAAAAAATCTAATTAAAGAAAAATATTTTATATTTAAAAAGATATCGTCAGTCTGTTAACCATGATTGATGAATTTGAACACGCGAAATTTAGTAGATGACTATTGTAAATTTTTCTTTCATTTATTTTTTTGGTTGTTTTAATTTACATTTTGTATAATGAATTGTTATGAATATCTGATTAGGTTAAAGATATTATTATGGTCTTTCTCTGGGGCAACCAATTAGTGTTAACACTGGCGAGTGAGGTGCGTGCGATCTGGAACGAGAAAGATGAGAAGAGAAGACACGTGCGAGCGCGTGGAGAAGGCGCTGCGAGAGTGCCACCGTCGAGTTCCACCAGGTCCGAGTCGTGACTCAGGGTGTCGCCACCTTAACCAGGCACTGGCGATGTGTCTTGTTTCTTTAGCGTGTCCTGAGGAATCGGAGGCGGTGCGCACCCTTTGCTCCACCGCCGGCACCGCTCTTAAGCGCCACCAATGCCAACAGGCTCAGCTTTCTCTCTCCCTCTGCCTCTCTTCTCACCAAAACAATTCCCTAACTTAATTTTTGCTATTCAATTCTATGTAATTTTTACTCAATATAAACGATCATTCTTATTCTGTAGCTTCTGTAATTTAGTTTTGATGATGAATTTGTCATGGAAGAAAAAAAAAAATTATTTATCAGTGATTTTGGATGAAAACTTAATTGAATTAAATTTGTATGAAATAAGTTTTGTTATACTTATTTATAGGAATTTACCTGAGAGAAAATGAGAAGTGAGAACCTCCATTTTCTGTAAAGATTGGAGCCAGACGTCACAGTGCCGATGCAGTGCGTCGGTCCGCTTATGATAAAAGTTGGGAGAATTAATTTTAATAAAATATGAAAATTAAAAGTGATTTTTTTAATTTTATTTTTTTTTGTATTATTAATTAGAAATATTTTTTGTTATATAATTTTTATGAAAATTATCACTCATGTAATTAAATGATAGTATAAAAAATATTTATATTGTTAATGTATATATTACTTATTACTTTTTTAATAGTTTGTGTTATTTATATATTTTTATTGTTGCTTTAAATTATTTTTAACATAATTATATTTAATAATTAAAGCATAATTTTAAGAAAAAAATTATTAATGTTTTAATTATTGAATATAATTAAAAATATATATTCAAATTAATTTAATTATCATGTTATTGGATCAAATAAAATTAAGTTTTGACTTTGAAATTTGTGGATAAAATAATTAAGAATGGAGATCTCATTAATGGTTGTTAGGTGATAAAAAAAATTAATAAATTATTGATATAAGTATAATTAAACTTTATTCTTTAATCAAGGTATCGTTTTGTAAATAGAAAATTGTAACTAAAAAAAAAGAAATTCATTAAAAGTGATTTAGTAATTTTTTAACAAAATTAATAGATATTTTACATTAATAATATAATAGTTTAAAATTAATTTAACTAATATAATTGAGAAATATTATGTATACAATAATTTATATAATAATATTTTTTGTATCTATTTTTCTCATGTAAATCAATTATTACTACATGTTATATAATGATTGAGATATATATATATATATATAAATTATTGTATAAATTGTCACATTTTGACGGAATTTAGATTTATCATAAGAAACTAATATCTTATAACATGACAAATCATTTAGCATTTAATAATATTTTAAACAAAATTATCTTTAAACGAGAATATTTATGAAAACAAAATCAAGAAATAATTTAGTTGTTTTATATTAAAAATAAAATGTGTTTTTATTAAAATATACGAAATTTTTTGTTTATAGTCAAACCAAAAAATAACTAAAAAGATTGAAAAAATACTATTAAAGAATTTAAAGAAATTTTCTTTAATTGACTAATTATTTTTAATTATTTAAAATTTTTTCCCTTTTGATTAACATCTCTTTTTGTGTTCTTTAGCATTCTTTTCTTCAACCGAGAGAAAGAATATGTTATTGATATATTTGATTTCATATTGAAAAATTGGCTTTGAGTTTAAAATTAATTTTAGATAAATTTTTACATATTTAATTTTATTTTAAAAAGAATTTAAAATTGACTATAATCAAGAATTGATTACGAATTAAAATAATTTTGAATAGTTTTTATGTTAAATTAAAAATTTTATAATAAATTTTACTTTTTAACTTAATTTTATAATAAAAACACCTAAACACAAATCATATCACTTCAAAATTATATTTAATCAAAATCAATTTTATTAATATTCATCCAAACACACGCTACAACGACCACAACTACCTATTTCGGCCATTAAATAGCACAATCTTCGATCAACTTCAATTTCTCTATGTAGATGTTATTTTATTTTTGCCGTACATAGTCAAACAATTAGTTAAAACTTGAAAGTAATCTGTTATGTAGGAGAATGGGAACTCATCAATGAGTTTGATATTAATTTGTTGCCATAAATAGGCAGGCGCACTAGTTGGCTGTGGTCTATGGTGTGTAAAAATGGCAATTATAATCACTGATGAGTGATGGCTATGGACATGGTAGGGAGGACAATAGCATCATGATGGAAAAATAAAAGAACATGAATCTTTATTGTGTTAACTGTAATTTGCCCTTGTATTAAGATGCTACCCATTTCTACACCACTTTCATTCTTTAAGATGTTTCTATTTGCTTCGTAGTTAAAGTTGAGATCCTAGTGGCTACAAACGGTGGGTGCATAAATTGCAGCCAACAAATTTTCAACTGAATTAGAGGCTTACATAGAAATCCAACCCCCCACATTTATGTTTAGCTGTGATTCTCTCACTTAAAATAGCGGTGAGTCGGTGGCCATATAAGGTAGCCATATGAAAAAAAGAAAAACATTCATGTCATACTGAAGGAAATATTTGAAATTTCAGACATGTGTTACAGCTTGAATTGGCCTTGATCTTTACAAATATTAAGGTTTTAGTACTAACAAAGAAAAGTTAATTCCACTATAGACTTCAAAGATTTTGGAAGTAGTTGAAAAAAACAGACCAGAGTATTTTATTGTTTAGCCTACTATGTATGTGATTTCGTAATACCATTGCATAGATTTAGGAGTAATAGGCTCATAGCCATTAGTTGTTTTGTTATACGTGTTGGTTAGATGTTAAGTAGGTAAAGGAAACAAAGATTTTCATTGGAATTAATAAGGCATGCAAGGGGACGGTCCATTTTATAATAGTGGGAAAGGCACCTTCGTAGTTTGTTGAAATACTGTCCTGTGTAACATTCATTAATTATTTATCCTTTTCTTCTATAAATACATGCATCTCTGATATCTTACATCACTGCATTTCCAAGTGCTCCCTATACTTAAGTTTCTGGTCATATCTTGTAGTTCACTTCAAACTTCTAAGCAACATGGAGGTCCTCACTTTCACACAGGAGTTTACTAGCAGTGTCCAGCCAGGAAGGTTGTTCAAGGCTTTGATCCTTGATGCTCCCAACCTCATTCCCAAGCTGATGCCTGAGGCCATTAAGAATGTTCAACTGGTTGAAGGGAATGGAGGCCCTGGAAGCATTCAGGAGATAACCATTGCCGAAGGCCAGTTGCATTATTTCACACTACTTTTTACTTTATCGTTTACTTTTTTTGTTGTTATATGTGACTAAGAATTGGGAACCAAGGGGAAGAGGGGAAATTGGCATGTGGGAGCTCAAAATCTCCACCCAATTGCAAACCTTGACCTTAAAGCCAAGCGAATACAATGTGACGAAATTATTAGATGATATATATCTATTATGTTTTTAGACCGTCTCTATTTGACACATAACCAAGTTTTGTTAATTTTTTTTTCATAAATTAAAAAATTCAGTTATGTGTCATGTAGAGATTAAATGAGAGGACAAACAAACGATAGTTCTAAACTATATAATAATTTCTTATATCATTACCTAAATCATCTATCATTAGTTTTCACTTTTCACCTTTATGTCCTAAAGAATTGGTTTTCTAAATATATTCCAACCTCAATACCACATATATCTTTTGGTAGGTTTCAAACTGAAATTACTAACAAAGAGATCATTGGTGATGCCTTCAATGCAGGAGATAACATTAAACATTTGAAGCATAGAATTGATGCAATAGACCAAGAGAAACTGACATACAGCTACGCTGTGATTGAGGGGGATGGTGCACTGGAAAAAGTGGATTCAATTTCACATGAGATCAAGTTTGAGGTCACTGAAGAGGGAGGTTGCAAGACCAAGAATGTCAGCAAGTATCATCCCAAAGTAGGGGTTGATGTCAAAGAGGAGGATTTCAAGGCTGCACGGGAGGAAGGCTTGGCTCTCCTCAAGGTAGTGGATGCCTATCTTGTGGCAAACCCAGAGGCCTATGCATGAAGCCTTGAAGTAGTCTTACAGGGCACCTTTGCATTACATTATATTATTATGTTCTCTTAACTCAGCCTACAGTCTACTTTGAAGCCAAATATGATATGGCTTATAATAAAATTTACAAGTTATATTAATGCGAAGCTTGATAATTAAGTTACCAGATGATATTACATTTATACTTTCCACACAATTCCTAATCAAATGATGGGAGAATCAAACACAACGGTTAATTGGGACATTTCTTTTCCATTCTTTTATTGGAAAACTGGGACACTTCTTAACTTACACATTGATTCTGCCACCATTACAGTTGCGAGAGTGAGTGAGACAGTGATGTGTAATAAGCACTTTCCTTTTTCTATTTAACTGCTATCAGAGATTGAATATGTTAATGGTGTCAGTCATATTATGGTAAATCAGAGGTCATATCTAAAATCATATCCAGAAAATGAACCAATTCTCTACACCACAAGAAATCTTAGGCAATCAAACTACCTATTTTCCACTATTCATTGAAACAAAGTTTTTTAGTGTATGACTGTATGTTAATTGGTCCTTGATCATGAACATAATCTCTCATGAGATAACCTCAATCATCATCCATCCACAGTAGTTAACATTAGAATTACAGGAACTTAGACCATTACCTTTGTCTAAAGTCTTTTTCGAATCTAAAAGACAACTGATCTGGGTAGAGTGACGTTGGTCCATTTTGGAACTTAAAAAGCAGTCTCCTAAAACCACTTCTGATATCTACAAGAACTAAACAAACTGCCAAGGAGCCTCAAGGAAGATTTAATTATGTTGTCGATTAATGTTGTGACATGTGGCAAAATATTACTGATTACTAAATATAATATGAAATAATTTTATCCTCAAAGAAGATTATTAGGATATACTTTCAAACAAATTTGGAAAATCCATTTCTTGAAAGTTCCGAAACAAAAATTGACTTATTATCAATTGTCTAATTGCATAGGATAATATCCTATAACCTCATGCTTCCACCTTACGCCAAAATCATTTGACTGTAATAACTATAAAGACCAATCTAGGGGTTTAATCATAAACTTCGATTTCTTATCCCCGTTAATAATCCATCAATCATGGAATTAATTTATTGGGACGTATGGATAACTTTATTTAATTGAGCCCCCTATAATATGATAGAGATGCAAAACTCACCACGAAATAATGGGATATACTAGGCCATTGAGCACCATCATTTTGTTATTTTGAGTCAGATTTTGACTTGGCAAACGAAAGCTACAATTTTTGTACCAAGAAACAGCTTCATCCTTCTTGAAAGTGTCTTGTTAAGAGAACAAATTTAAAAATAAAGTTTCACATTGAATAAAAATAAATAAGTTGAACAATATAAAAATAAAGAAGAATTACAAATTTAATATCTTATAATTTTGAATTGAATATGATGTGAATATCTCTTATATGATATACTCTTACTACTGTAGTATTTTTTAATAATTTAATAAAACATATCTCGGAAACAACGTAGCATAGCACCATGGGACAAAGAAAGGCAAAGGGGTCTGAACTTGGACATTATAAATGACAGTCCCTCAACATGTTACTCTTGGCAAGTTCACAAAGCACTTTCTAGTTCCTTGGCAGTGGTGTTCTAATATCACTTTCTAGCATGGGTGTTTACACTGACTCAGATGAGTACCCCTCTCCAATCTCTCCATCAAGGTTGTTCAAAGCCTTGGTTGTTGATGCTCCCAACCTCATTCCAAAACTTCTGCCACATGCTGTGAAGAGCATTGAACTCATACAAGGAGATGGTGGGGCTGGAAGCATCAAGCAGTTTAACTTTGTTGAAGGCATGTAAAACTTTCTTGCAGACTTTTAGTAAAATTTATACTTAGGTAGCAGCACATTTGTTGGTAAAATAGTGAGTATGAAGTTATCTTTTTTATAAAGCTTTTTTTTTTTTTTTCTTGCAGGCAGCCAAGTGAAAAGTATCAAGAACCGGGTTGATGAGATAGACAAGGACACATTAACTTACAATTACACATTGATTGAAGGCGAAGCATTGAAGGATAAGTTTGCATCCATTGCTCACGAGATGAAGTTTGAAGCAGCACCTGATGGTGGTAGCATAAGTAAGGTAACAAACAAATATTATCTTAAAGGTGATGTTGAGATCAATGAAGAGGACATTAAGGCTAGCAAGGAGAAAGTCTTAGGCATTTACAAAGTTGTGGAAACCTATCTCCTGCAGAACCCTGATGTGTATGCTTGAACCGTTAACTAGTCTCTCAAGTTAATTAGTTAATGCCACTATCAGCCTCACAAGTCTGTTTTATGGTTAGATTTTGCATAATAAGGGTCTGGAATGTTTGAAATCTGGGTTCTTCAAATATTTGTAGTTTTGTACACTTCTTATGTTTGACAGTGGCATTGAATTTCAAATTGAAAATGTTGTTATGCCAAGTGAGAATGGTTTCCCGTTTCTAGATTAATGTTCTCTTTTGTGCGAGTTTAGATGTTAGAACCCAAAATTATATATTATTTTTGGGGATTTTTACACATGCAATCTTGTCCTAATTAACTAATCTAATAGCACTGCGATGAGAAAAGTTTGGGTTGAAAAGGTGAAAGCAATTGCTATTAGTACTATCCACCAAATTACAGAAACAGATTACGTTGGTCTTTGGGAACAGAGTCAAATATTTCTATAGGTGCCAGTGCGCCACACCTAATCAAGAATGTGAGATACAAAACATACAAACATCTACACCACAGACAAGTCATATCACGTGTCACTGAATATGAATATATCATATATGGTGTGTCGCCGCTTAGGCATGCATGTTATACAGAATGTAACAACGGAAACGCATGTATTGAACATCAATAATCAAGAGTTTGTTTGGTTGAGTGAAAATATAGATTGTTTGATAACATAAGATAGCAATGAAGAAGAATATTTAAAAAAATTAAGTGGGGTTCACGTTAAAATTTTTCCGATAATATAGAGATAATTTGTATAGAAATGTTTCGATTATTGTTTTTGGATAAAGGTTCTGCATACTTTCTTGATTCTTGTATTGTTATAATAAAAATAATATTATTAATAATAATAATAATATATTTTTATTTAATATTATTTTGTATCTATCAAATAATATTAATTTAACTTTTTTTTAG
>JAMLFT010001730.1:0-19458 GCA_026544285.1 Pachyrhizus erosus
ATATTATAAAATATTTTTGCACTATCATCTGATCATATATAATAAATTTATTAAATTTTATAATAATTCTTTTAAAATTTAGTCAAGAAGATTAATAATAATGATAAAGGTAATTCCTTAATTATAAACAAACAGCTGCCTCATTTTTCTTTCTTTATTTTTTATTTTTTTCTTATTTTTCTTTTTCTTTCTCATCATATCTTTCACTTTCTCTCTTGCATTTTTTTTTCTTATTCCATACATTTATCTACTCCAACTTGGGTGAACCTTTAACATTTTCCTAATAATTTATACTACTTCATTCACCTTTTACTTCTCTTCCTTTAACACAACTCATTGCAAAAAGAGTAAGTATATAAATATACAGTTTCTTTCTTTTTTCACTCTATTTTTTTCTTGACATATTTATCATACATATTATTTTCTGTTTTCTTTATCCTATTTCCTTTTTGTTTGTCTTTTCTTCACCATATACACCACACAAAATAGGATTGGAAAACAATCTTAAAAGTACGGATAAAACAAAACAGCAATTTAGACAGAGAATATAAAGTCCCAAATGCTATTCGAAATGCCAAATGGGTGTACGTGGTTTATACTTTTACTTTGATTTGACGAGCCTAATTCATCGGAAAATTCTCGAGTGCTGTTGTGCAAGCACGCTCGTGCATGTAGTATACAATCACTGGATTTTGTAGATTGACGTGAACAAAATGGCCATAGAGCATCACAGAAACCGACAACCACACCTCATTAACATCAAATCCACTAAGCCTTTTTCAATCTATTTTATCTTTTTCTTGCTCCATTTTCAATTTCTAGTTTCAAATCAAGTGGGGGGAAATTCTCAAAGGAAAGAGACGGATCTAGACGTGTAATAATGATAATCAATCACCCTCTTCATCAACACCATCATTTAAATAAGACCAATTTTTTCAATGGATTTTATCATTCATTAGGATACATCAATTCACCCAATAACAGACGGAAAACGCAGAACGTACGAATTGAGATTACTTGAAGCAACTTCCCGAAAAGAGCTCAGGTTACTGACAGCATTTTCTATAATATATAATTGAAAAAACTGAAAGGGGTTTGGGAAGTAAATACTACAGTATTTTGTCTAACAATCCTCAAGCACATTTAATAAAAGGAAAATATTTCATGAATATTGAATAATAATAATAATAATAATAATAATAATAATAATTTTTAATTTAGAATGTGTTTTCAAAGTGTATGAACAAAAAATTGAAATAAACAAAAGTAATTATATATATATGTGTGTGATTTCTAGTGTCATATATATATTAATATTTAAATAATGATAATATAAATAAAATATTATTTACAAACCTTTTATTACGTAAATTTTTTTCATATAATATTTTATTTTGTTTAATTTATTCTAGACTCTCACATTAAATAAATAATTTCTTTTAACCAAGTCACTTATTTTGAAATTTTATTTTATCTATAAAAAACATTTTACGTCCTTAATATAATACTTATTCTTCATTTTTGAAAGAAAAAATAACAACCTTTCATTTTTATTAACTTTTGTGCTTTTTTTTTTGGAAATTTCTTGATTATGTAAAACTTAAAATTGAAGACTCAAAGTTAATATATAGTAATAGGTATTGCATTCTATTATTTTATGATTTTTTTCTATGTTGTAAAACAAATGTAAAAAAAGAAAAAAAAACTTCTTTGTGTATGAGATTTGAAGTTAGAATTTGATGCACACAACGCAAAATTAGAAAGCCTTTGTATTAAAAAGTATTAGATGCTTTGAATATAATTTTTATGTAAACATTAATTATCACATTTCATTATTTAATTATAAATGTCTGTTTCATTTTATATATACATTATATTTATTTTCTTTTATTTTGTATCCAACAAAACAAGAGAATTTAATTTAATTTTTTTCTTTTATTTTCTCTATTAAATAACCTAAAAAATAATCTCACTTTCTATGCACTTCTTCTTCTTTTATTCCCTACTCCTTAGACTTGATTTGAAAGGAGAGAAATGAAAAAAGAGGGAAAAAAACAAGTCTAAAAATTATCGTACTTCCATAATTCCGGAGTTTTATAAAAGCTGAGGAAAGATTAAAAAAATAACGGGACACACAATTTTAGCAATATGTCCAATTTGGGGGAGGAGATAATAAAAGCTGATTTCGTGTATATATATTACATTCTCTTTCTTTTAGTTTATTTTATACACTATTAAATATGATTTTTATATCATTTTTATTTTACCTTTTCTACCATATAACTTATAAAATCGTTTAACTTTTTAATTTTTTTTCCCGTTTTCTTTCTTTTTTCTCTCTTTTCCCTCTTTAATCTTTAAACCAACAAATTACTTGCCGTAAACAAATGTCTATAATGATATCCTTGCATTATTTACCTTTACCTTGCTTTTCTCCCCTTTCTAGATGTTGTTTGGACGAGTTGAAATAAAGTAGCGGAGAAAAAAATAAATTTCAATTTTCTGTTATTTAATTGGAAAGAAAATAAAGGAAACAAAGCAAGAGGAAAAAAAAAAAACCCACAAATTTGGTAAAAAAATGTGTTAATTTTTTTGCACTGTTCACCTTCACCTTGCAAGTCTATTTATCATATCATATTTAATATATAGTATAACTGTAACATAACATAATCAATACATGGTCTTACAGGAACAGATTTAAAATCTGGTTTTTCTTGTGGCCACCATAACTCGCCATCTCCGATTCTTGTGGTCTTTTGATCAAACTTGAGTTCTCATTCATCTCTTTAACGTCATGCATGAGTGCTAATGGCAGGAAGTGATAGTGCGTGTCATTGGAATCTCCGGCGAGTTTCTCCGGCAACGGACGAAGAACGCCACCGGCGAGCACCGTCTCCACAGCGGCTTGGCACACGTGCCAGTTACCACTCCACAGAAGTCCCACTGCACCGTTCACCGGATTTACCGTTCGCCCGCACCCATCAAATAGTAGAGACTGAAACAACGCTGATAATAAAGAATAAAAAAAAGGAATAAAAAGAATAAATATCTAAGTTACTGTTTCAAGCAAATACAAGATATACTTTGATTCCTAAAAAAAGGAAAAATTAATCATTTTTAGTGTCTAAGATTTTTTCTTTTCTCTTTCAGAATACAACTAAACACGATTGATCAGACAACAGCTTTGGTAGACGATGATGCAAGACGAAATAAAGTACAAAACCGAAAGAAAAATTGAACAAGATAAAAAGAGAATAAAATGGTGAAAAAATATCATCTGATTGATTCTGTTTTATAATTTAAAACCCTTATTCTAGAAAATAAATTTAAAAATTAAAAAGTGAAAAGCAAACCACACAAAGCTTAATCTCTTAAAATCATAGATATAAGATGTTTATTTACTCAAATAGAAACGTAATGTTGATCGTAAATATCTAATTTATAGGCTAGACTCTAAAGAAAAATGATAATTTAAATGAAAGTAACAAAAATTATAATATTTTGAAAACGTAGGCAGCACGAAATCTAATATATAAACACACGTAAAGAATGAAAGTAACAAGGTAGTTTGATTGTACCAGGTCTTTTGGTTTCGGGAACGGAAGAAATGAAGGACATTAGGTCGCTACGGCCAAAGAACTTAGCGAGGAAGAGAGTGGCGTGACGTTGTGATTCTGGAGATTCGATCCACTGAAGGCACGATCTCAGAGGGCATGTCTCGCTGCACCCTTTCCGCAGCACTCGGCAACCGTTGCAGCTCATGTTAGCGATGATTTCCTGGTTTTGAGTTTTACTACGTTGTTGGGATTGGTTTTCTTCCAACTTTATTTGCTATGTGTGTTTAGGAGTGCTGGCAAAGGGAAAAAGGTGGTGGAGTTAAGGAGTAACTGGGGTTGAGTTTGAGTTTGAGTTTGAGTTTGAGTTTGAGTTTGAGATTGACGGTGGCTTTTTTGTGTGGGGTCGGTCCTTTGTGCTCTCTGTGTGTGGGGCTCTCATGGGAATATATATATATTATTATTAGCATCCATCTCAGTTCTAAGAAGAGCGGCTCCGTGTTTCTGCACCGCTTTGTCAGACTCCACATTTTTTGATTCCTAATGGGATTGAAATCACTTTTCTTCCCTTCTTCTTTTTCTCATTTTCTATTTCAAAATTAAACCTCACGCATCCTACTTTTTTTTCTTAAAATATAATGAAATTAACTAATTCAATATTCATCTATTTGATTAATCAAAATCATCGTCACATTATTTTTGTCCAAACTATTTAATATCTTCCTTGGGTTTGTTCCAATAGGTAAAAAAAAAAAAAACTAAACAGTAGACTGACTACTTATGACATAATAGTGAAAATTGGAAGTGGCTCCCATAAATCAATCCTCCATGTTATACTCATCAATCCATCGTGTCTTCTTTTTTACGCGACAAATGCCTAACGTATCTAGAAATAGACTCTCCTACGAAATGAAGTTTTCAAGCAATTACTTTTCAAATATCTTGTCTGAGCATTCTCCTTGAATTACAAGTTAACTTCAGGCTGTATATATACATCATAGCCAATAACTTGCGTTCTGGGTCGTGACTCTTTATGCTTTTAGGAAATAAAATAATCTTAACCATACAAACTCTTTCTTCAAAAAGAACATGTTAAATTTAATACCAATTTTATGATCTATTCTATATGTAAGATTAAATAGTTAAAATTCACTCCACTCACCACTTTCACTCTAATTAGTATTTGTCATACCCCTCCCTGGTGATATCAACTTAGTGAATTTACCATCGTGATTTCAGTTATATGAGCTTAGCTTCCCGTTTCAGAAACTTCAACTTATATATATCATCAGATCACTCAGAATCATTCTTCTGAGTCCAATCAAGGGTATAATTAATTTTGTTGAGCTACGATGTTTAAAATTAAACCACATCACCACTTCATGTTAATGCAAAAGTTAGATATAACATGGAAAGCATCTTAGTTAGTTAAACAGTGTGTTTTTCCATGTTTAAACGTAACTTCAAATACCCACTAAATAATCTTGATCTCCCCATAGCAATAATTCATGCCAGATTGTCAGTGCAACGAAGCCATTCGTAAACTGCACAAATTTTTCATCACAGTGCGAATATATATAGTTTGTCAAACTATCTACTTTATTCTTGTTATTGACATGTCAATTTGACATAGCCGAGTTAGTATAGTTTTTCGTATATTTGTAAAGTTACTTGCATTCTAAATATTCTACCATGAGTCATTTATCGTTTATTGCATCATTTTAGTTAAATTGATGTATTTTCAACTATTATCCTTATCAAGCCCATCAATCCCCTCTGAGTCCTTCTTTCTTTTCTTTTCTTTTTTGGTCGAAGGGCCTTTCTTTTCACTGTGTTTGATTAGTTGACATTGGTTGGGTCTTATGGTTTCTGTACATAGTCCAATCAGTAGGCCCGTTTCAATTTTCTTATCAGGCCATTGATTTTCCGACCTCTTTTTAATCTTTCCAACCCCAGTTTTTTGTGAAATTTCTTTCTCTTTCTATTTTACCCCTTCCTCACACTCTTCCCCCTTTCCCCTCCAACCTCCCCCTCAACCCCACCACGTCAACCTTACCTCATTTTCTTCAAACATCTTTTAACATTCTTTTCCGTTAGCATTGTTCTTCTTGTCAACCGTTGCCTTTTTCATGTGTGTTTCGCTCTTGCATTACTTCTTCTCTAACAGTCCATTAATTTTTATTTTTTTTCATGTAGCTACTTTTACAGAATCTAGTTTCCATTATGATAAAATGCACAAAAAACACTTTATTTTCTTCAATAATATTTTTCTAAAAAAAAGAATGAAAGAAGGCAAGAGTAGATATCAAAGGATGTGTGAATATCTCGGGCCTTCTTATTTTTAAATGGGCACGAGTAGGTGACCAAAAGCAAACATTTATTCTTTTTTGTTTTTATAATTTGTTCCTTTCTTTTCCAATTTTAACCCTACACTTTCTTCACCATTGTCACTGACTAGGATGGTGACATTGCCCCGACATCACCCTCTTTCAAACCAACGGCTTCTACCATGTCTTTTTTGACACCCTTGTAGACGAGCTTGTTCAACAAAGAAGAGATATTCTTCCAGAAATTCACCAACGAATGGGTCTAATGGGTCTCGCAAAATGACAACGTCGTTCGCATCATCTCTGCCTCTCTCCTGCAACCACAATAAAGCCTGCAAATAGAATTAAAATCCAAGCCATAGAAAATTGGCTCCTTTTTATCTCAGTTTGAGGGAAAACGTCGCCGTGCTCGTGAGCGTGTGAGTGTCATCGTGACGGAGACTGACAAAAACGAAAGTCAGATTCATGAGTCGTTGCTGTCGCCGTAGTTTGGTGAAGTTACGAAAGGGAAAAAATTGAGAGAATAAGAGAAAAAGCAAGAAAAAAAGAAAGGAGGTCAAATCTGAAAAGGAGAAAAGAAAAGAGAAAAAAGCAAAAGTAAAAAAAAAAAAAATTCAATCATCAGATTAAAAATCTATCTATCTATCGGCTCAAAGATCCTTTCTCACGGTGGGAGACTTGTCTTAATCTCTCAATCTAGCCTTGCCCATAAACAATGGAATGAGAAGTTACAAAGTTATATCCAAAAGGCAATATTAACATGGCATGACTGCTTTTATTTTAGACAATTTTAAATTAATGTATTATATATATATATATATATATTATAATAATAATAGGTACCGTTCTAGAACTAGAAGTCATGAGAGTGATGGTAAATTGAAGGGTCACATCCACCTCCTTGTGAGCCATGACGGTTCATGGCTTCTCTCTGGCTGCTATCATCTTCACCCATTTGTGGCGTGGCACCGAGATTGAGATACACCAACCTGGAATCCAAATTCGCACTGCTGTTGTCTTCACTCATTGGCGGATAAATGGCGGTTACTGAAGCGGAAGCAGAAGCAGAAGTGATATTGTTGTTGTCATTGTTGGGATTATTGTTCCCTTCTTCACGGGACAAAACGAGAGCTGCGGATTGCACAAGCTCCAAACAGAGCCTGAGCTTGTTGGGCTCAATGTGGGTGAGTCCAGGGACAGCCCCTTTGAAGAGGAAGTCGGAGGTTAGGGTTCTGAGGATGTCCAAAGGGGTCACACCCTCCACGGTCTGGACGTTGGGGTCGGCGTGGTGGTCCAGCAGAACCGCCACCATTTCCGGCGACACCATCTCGGCTGCGATGTGAAGAGGCGTTTTCCCGGCGGGGCCAGCGGGGAAGTTCACGTCGGCGGCGCCTAATTCGAGCAGCGCCTTCACGACTTCCCTGCTGCAATTCTCGACGGCATAGTGCAACGCGAGCGCTTCGTCGAGGTTGAGGCCCTCGCCCATGACCATGAGTTTGACGAGTTCGACGTCGGAGGAGTCGAGGGCGCGCCGCATTCGTCGGATTTTTTGGTCCTCCATGTCTGGGGCGAGGTCGTGGTGGTGCGCGTGTTGGAGGGGCAGTAGAGAGCGGCGTGTGAGGGAGGATTTGAGACGGAGCTCTTCTATCTCGGCCACCACGTCGATGGGGAGGTGCTTTGCGAGCACCTCCGGAGGGAGACCGGACTTCGCCACTAGGTGGGAACACGTGCTCCACAGCTGCTGCATTTCCTGCTTTCGAGATGCTATCAGCACTTTCATCACGTCGTCGATTGAGGCTTTCTCTACCATGCTCGCTAGTTGTTTCTGTCCACAATTGCAGATCAAAGTAAGCAACCAAACAAAATCATTCAAGTCTCACCTATAAAAGAAACGTATATATGCTAACTAGTTTTATCACAAGAAAAAAAAAAATTATTAGAATATGAAAATTTTATTCTTTTTATATGATTTTTAATATATATTTTTTAATAAGTATTCCTATAATATTAGTTAGTAGGATCCTAAAAGAAGATAAAAGATAAAATAAATTAACCTCTTTTCTTGAGTTAACATTTTCAGTTGTTTTAGAAATCAATATTTAATTTTAATTTATTAAAAAATATAATTTCATCTTATTTTATATTTTGTTTATTTATAAGTATTTATAAAAATGTTGGATAAAATATCGTTTAATCTCTTATTATAAATAGATTTTTATCATCAGAAGAGACGGGAACCATTGTTTTATGTAAAGTTTAGGAATTAAATTAAAATAAGATATACAATCTATAAATATTAATGTAAAATTTTATTTAGATAGAAGCTAAATACAAAACTTAGATAATTTTTTTTTCATTATTTTGGATGTTACTCTTTGGTCAAGATTCAAACTCTAGACTACTTCATTAAAGAATACAAGTTGTAGCATTTGTGTGAACCAATATTGATAGATAAATTATACTATCATTTAATGTTAAATTTTATAATAGAAAGTATAAAAACATATTTGAACACTCAAAATGTTACATAACAAACACATAATGAGAAAGAGGAAAAAGTTTTAAAAAATATAGATATAATAGTCAGTATGAGATGATAAAAAGAAATAGATAAAAAGAAAGAGATAAAAAGAAAGAAAAGACGTTAATAAGGTGTTTAAAATTATACGGTGTCTAAATATAATTATCCTAATAGAAATTATGGAATACAACGAAAATAAATAAATACAAATTATCGTATTAAAACTCTAGTTTTAATCAGAAAACAATTTTTAAAATATTTAACAAACTGTGTCTAACTTTTTATCTGATCATTAAATTTGTCCTTGAAAATAGTGGTTCAACCTTATAAACTTGTCATTGTGAGCCAGCATTTTACAAAGCGAAAACGTGAAGAAATAAATGTCAAAGAAAATGAGGAAATCACCATTTAATATTTAGTGAATTTCTTGCTTGCAAAACTCTTACTTTAGCTAGATAAATTAACTTGGTAAAACATTATATAATTTACTCCTTCTTAGTAAGAAAAAATGAATCGTAAACAAATTAATAATGTTTTGCGAAGACAAGGGTTGGGAAGTAACTCTAGTTATCTATAATGTAATGGATTAAAATACGAGCATAGTAGAAACAAAATAGTTGGTACGTGAGTTTGCTCTGAAGAGTTTTGAAAATTTTAATGACACACCTTGCCAAGTGTGAGAATTGGTTGCAAAAAGAAAAAAAGAGGGAAGAGAACAAAATGCAATAAATACTTTGCTAAAATCATGTTTGGAGCAGCGAACTCATTCCTTTGCTTTGGCTTGTTATCTTTTGGAGCCTCAGCCCAAATGAGGAAAGAGAATGATTTCGCGTACTTGCTGTAGGGAAGACAAGATTGATGTTTATTTATTATCTTAATATGGGAAATATTTTATATGCATCGTAATGAGTAAAGGAAATAGAAAAACTCCGTGTCTCAAACACATACATGAAATCAAGGGACGTCAAAACATTAACTCATTCCAATATAAACATACATACTACATGTTTTGCTTTAATTTTCCCAAAATAATTTCATATCCTCAAGAGCAACTGAAAGAGAAAACACCATACAGTGAGTTAAGATTCCAAGAAACACACAAGCACAAGAATTGGAAGCTGAAGTAAACAAGAACGGCTAAGAAGGAAACACATTCCAACGAGAGAGAGTATCATGAGATCATAGAACCAAGTACCAACGTCTTCTAAGTCCCTTTCAAACTGTTGATAAAAACCACAACTTGGTAACTCAAAAAACCTCGTTCACTCCATCAATCATTCATCATAAGATTCTCAAAATTAATGTGAATAAAATAAAATAAAGGTGAAAAATACCCCTTCGCAGTTTCCAAAGACCAGACCCAGTAATTGTCCGAATTCCGAAGACCCAGAAAACATATAAGACTGGTCACAAGGAAAAGGAACAGAGACAGAAAGAAATAAGAAAAAAATTAACCTGAGTGAGCAATGCGAGCTGTTCAACGCCAAAGTATCTAGCGGCAGCGAGGGTGTCGAGGGCGAGATCAACGGCGGAGGTGCAATGTGTGTGCCAGCAACCTCGCTCGCCGCAATTGGGCCTCGCCTCGTGCTTCTGCGGCACGATGGAGACTTGTCCACTGTACAGGAACTGCAGCAGGAGCAAGAACACCTCGTACCCCACCGAGTTCACCGGGATCACGCCGGGGGGACGTGCCGCCGTGCCGGAGTTTGTTCTCGACGCGCCGGCGGGATCGAGCCCCGGCGGTGGATCAGGTCCGCAGAAGAATTTCCTGAAGAAGAGGCTGCGTGCGGCCAAGATGCAGCGGTGCGCGTGGA
The DNA here is from genome assembly GCA_026544285.1 of Pachyrhizus erosus. Lineage (NCBI taxonomy): Eukaryota > Viridiplantae > Streptophyta > Magnoliopsida > Fabales > Fabaceae > Pachyrhizus > Pachyrhizus erosus. The sequence goes on from JAMLFT010001730.1 coordinate 10,217, forward strand.
CCAAACGACCCTCGACTTGGAAAGTGACGTCGCTGAAGGCTTGGCCGTTGATGAGAAGGTTGAGGTAGTCCAGGGAGAGAGATCTTAGAGACTCTTCCAGGGACATGGCGGTGATGTAGCTGTGGCTGCAATTGTGCGCGTGTTTTGTGTTGTGTTATCCCACTGACTCAAGCGTGAGTGAATGAGAGTGCTCGCTCAACAGTTTAGGGTTGGTCTCTATCTATGGCTATGATAATAACTCCTCAGGGGAGACGGGGGATTAGGGGAAGGAGTGATTGAGATGAAATAGTTGTGAAGGGAGTGAGGGTGTTGGGTTCATTTGTTTGATGTTGGTGTTGTTTTTGTTGCGGTCGAGGATACTACTGTTATTGTGTTTTTTTATGGGATTCTCTGAGAGAGTGAATGGAGGGGTGTGGGGATGGGAGGGATGTTTTTGTGTTGTGTGTATTGATAGATATTTCCTTTTGCGAGTGAGAGAGCAATATGGGTGGCTATTATGGGCGGCTGGGGTTTTAAAAAAGTTGTCTAATTAAAAAAAAAAAAAAAAAATTTCCCTTCCTTTTTTCCAATATATATTTCTAGCTCTCAGTGTGCATGAATGTGTACTAGGAATAAAAATAATGGAAGTGTACTATTGCGTACTGCGTATATATACAGACTAAAGGAAATATACAAAGTAGACAAGAAGCATACAGGTTTTAAAAGGGTAGCCTAAGATATCGTTTTAATTTATTAAATTTTTAATTTTTTAATTTTTTATGTTTTAAAATTTATTTTGATTTTTTAAGTTTTAAAAAAAAATAATTTTGTCTTTTTCTCAATTTCAAGTCAACATTCTTAATTTTTATATTTTAAAATAATTAATTTGAATATAATGACAGTTAAAAATTGTTATAATGTTTAAAATTTATATTTAAAAATGATGGTTAAATTAATTATATTTATGATAATATAATTAATTAAACAATTATGACAATTTTTAATCATCAAAATCTTTTTAAATAAATTTTGAAATTTATAAACACTAAAATGGTTCAAGATTCAGTGTTCATCCCTACAAACCAAAAGAATAGTTTACAATTAGCCAAGAATAATTTTATTTGCAAGAAACAAGGCACAAGAGATGTTCATTGAATGAAAATATAAAAGTTGTATTTATAAAAGAAATAAAGAATGTAAATAGAAAGCCACCAGCCAAGAAAATCGAGCCAATGCACCAAATCTTTTCACTAGTCTCTTCAGTTACTTCTCCTCCTTCCAACACTGTCACTGAGAAATCTCAATCCCTCGATTCAAACTCCAATTGTGATGCAGTGGTGGTGTGTTTTGGCCACCATGATCTCCCTCATGTTCCTCTTCTTTTACATCAAACACTAAAACGATGGCGAGGAGCTTATATATTCTATATGAATCGACCGAGTGAGTCATAATGAGGAAATCTAAAATTATAAATGATGGTGAAAATTTTGGATTTGAATTGAAATGTGAATACATGGAGTAGCGTTAAGGGCCATATATGTATGTGAAGTCGTGTTAAGGGTTGTATGTGTGCCTGGAGTCATGCTACGGTTTGTATAAACATGTGAAGTTACATTAAGGGTTGTGTGAACACATAAAGTTGTGTTAAGGATAAGGTATATGTGGAGTCGCGGTAAAGGCCATTGTAAATATGATGAGTACAGGGATACAATTCCCTAATCACTCTGCTGATGCTTGAGTATCTTTATGGATGACATCAAGGAGAGTGTGGTCCCACACATGTCGCATTACAACTTAGGTTAAATCTTAGCAAATCATGCTTATTATTAGCACCAATACCCAAATATCTTATTATTGATAGAATTTTTTTAAAAGAGTAGAGATAAAAAATATGTTAGGATTTATTCATTTAAATTAAAATTTCATTTCACATAAAGATATAAATGAAATGAGTTATTCATAAATATTCAAGTTTGACTTGTTCAATACTCATTCAAGCTTGTTTGATTAATTAAATAAACAAATTCAAGCTTGACAAAGCTCATAATCATAGAACATGTTGTACACACCATAATAGTAGAGAATTTGGTTTACAAGAGTATTATAAGTAATGTTCTTAGATTCTCCTCGCTCTTTCATGTTTCTAGCAATGTTCATTTAAATAGAGTGTGGAAGGTTAAACTAAAGACCCTCTAACTAGTGAAATAGGACAAACCTGTGAATAAGAGTGATGGAGTCTTTGGAACCAACCTTATATTGAATGACCTTGTTCAACATATGCTAGAAAATCTTCCCCTCTTAGCTCAAATTTTCATAAGCCAAACCTTGTTCATAATTGTCTCCCATCAACACTTTTCTACACCATGGAATTCTCTATTGTGCACATCCCAATTTGCTTGGATAGAACTTCCAACACGTTCACATCTAGTAACAATTGCAATGGTTCTTGGGTTATAAGGACTTTCTTCCCTAAAATAGTTTCAACAATGACACCTTGCCCAATGAACTTGGTGCTCTTCTAGAACATCATTAAGAGCTTAGGATGGACAACCTCCATAAGGTTGAACTAGCTCAAGGTACCATAATTCTTTAGATTTTTCTTCACCTTAAAACTAATAATCTCCAAAATGTCAATATTAAACATGTATTCCATATTGGTTATTGATACCACTCATCGAAGTGTTATCACAATCATTGATTTCCCCAAAAATATTTGTAATATAGGTTTAACTTAGGTCATCTTTTAATTAACACAATTAATTTATTATTAGGTTCTAACTTGAAATTAGGGGGGCTTGGAATTAGGTTTAAACAAAAACAAATTAAAATTGAAAACAAATTCTAGAGACAATCCAAGGATTTGTTGTTTCAGTAAACTATCATGGTTCTAGAAAAAGATAAAACAAAATCATGAATATGGAATCAATTCAAAATCATGAGACTATCATCTCACATTCATTCATCAAAATTAGAAATACAATTGTGTTTCTAAATTTAGATGAATTCAAGAATTATTTTGAATTAACATAAACAATTAATCAATTACTATATAACCTTAATCTCAATTTTCCAAATCAAAACATACTCATGCATCTATTTAGAAAATTGATTAGAGAAAAAAGAATAAAGCATAATTCATAAATTCAAATATTAAGCATAGTAAAACTCAAACTTACCTAGACGTAGGAATCCTTGGATTAAAATGTGATTAACCTTCCACGAATATCACCATAGCAAGCTTCTCACCAAAAATGAAAATGGAGTATGGAGGGAATGAGAGAGAAAACAAAATTTAGAGAGAGAGGTAGAAAATGAATTCTATTTGCATCAAAGGTTTTATTAAAAGTTACAAATTGAAGTGTATTTAAAAGTCTACATAACTAACTAATTACTAATTATTAATTATTAACTAACAACTAAAGATGGGTATAAAAGTTGAAGCAAGTGGGCCAGGCCGTATCTCCAACAGTCCATGTGGGTACGTGCCCTCTTTATTTAAGCCCAATTAAATTGCAGGCTATTTTACCTTCCCCGTTTAGCCCGTGTGTTACGCGGGCTTACTTGCGGGCCCCACAGGGTTTAGTGTTTGGTTAAAAAAAGAAAGATGTGTTATTCCCTTATTCACTAATTAAACATTAGAAATTGAAACCTAAAAGCTTTGGTTTGAGTTGTGGGAATTGTTGTAGGAATTGGAAAGGTATGCCTTTTTACTTGCTATCTTCTTCTTTGCTGCTCTGGGGTGGTGAATCTCCCTCCGCTATGAGTCTATCAACATTTTTGTTTGATTCATCCTCCCTCCCCCCCGTCTTTTGCGAATTAAGTCCAATTCGCTCTCCCCCCTCCGCGAATCAACTTCGTTTCACACCACCCCCCCCCCCCCCCTGCACTACAGTTTGTTTCCTGACTTCGCTTTCACAATTTTTTACACTTATTTGAATCTTGTCAAAGTATATTCTCTCCTTATTACTATAACCTTTATTCACCGATTCACCCACCCCCAGATCCAAAATGATATTGTTTATTGTTTTCGATTTCAATTTTTATATATTGTCTTTCAATTTTTTTTCTTTTTTTTACATTGATTTGCAACAACATTATATATTAAATTATGTTTCTGTTGGTTATTCTGGTTAAATGTTTTAGCTTTCTAAAAAATGGAATTCTTTGATGGGGAATCATTCAATGAAAGTGTTGATATGCTAGATGAAAATGAAATACAAACACAAAAAATTCAACATGCACTAGATGAGTTTGAGTCTAAAAAATTGAAAAAGAGGTATAGGGGAATTTCATCTTCTATGTGGAATTATTTTGATAAATTATCTAATGATAGAGCTTTGTGCAAGGCTTGTGAAAAAGATTTAGTAGGAGGTGGAAATATGAAATGACACTTCAACTTTACTACGTCACATTGATGGTTGTAAGAAAATTTCAAAAGAAGTTAGTGAAAGTGAGGTTGGTAAGCTTATGGTTGATCATGCTGGAAAACTAAAAACTAGAAAAGTAGACCAAAAAGTCGTGAATGACATGATAAGCATGATGTTAATAGAGTATGACCTTTCATGCAACTTTGTTGAATATAGGAGGTTTAAACAATTGGTTAAATACTTAAATCCTAATGCTAAGATGCCTTATAGGCGTGCTTTCACAATATATGTGACAAATATATATGACACTAAAAAGGAAAAATTGAAAGATGTGTTATCCAAAGTTTCTAGTAGAATATGTTTGACATCTGATTTATGGACTTCTTGTACTATGGAGGATTATATTTCATTAATTGCACATTTTTTTTATGACAATTGGAAGCTCAATAGTAAAATTCTTAATTTTTTTCATTTACCACCTCCACACTCTGGGGCTGAATTAGTTAAAACAATATATGAATTTTTGAAAGAATGGGGGATTGAATAAAAGATTTTTTCTTTAACTTTAGATAACGCATCAACAAATAGTCGAATGGAAAAAATGTTAAAAGAAAGACTTTTGAATAACAATGGTTTGGTATGTGGTGAGGAATTTTTTCATATTTGATGTTGTGCTCATATCTTAAACCTTATTATTCAAAAAGGCTTGAAAGTTGCAAAACATGCTTTAGAAAAAAGTAGAGAAAGTATAAAATATGTTAGAGGGTCAAAGTCAAAAACAAATGCTTTTAAAGCTTTTGTTCTTAAAGTGGGTACTAATGTTGACACAAAAATTGGTTTGTGCATGGATGTCCCTACTAGGTGGAATTCCACATTTTTAATGCTTGAAAGTGCTCTTGCATATTGACGTGCTTTTAATACTCTTGCTTTTGAAGATGCAAACTATTTGTGTTGTCCTACTAATGAGGAATGGACTAGAGTTGAAAAAATGTGTCAATTTTTGCATCCATTTTAATTGATCACAGAGATGATGTATGGTTCTTCCTATCCAACATCTAACTTGTATTTTACTAAAGCATGACAAATTGAATGTTGGTTGGTACAAAATAGTAGTAAAAAAGATGAGACGATTAGGGAAATCACCAAGGATATGAAAGTGAAGTTTGATAAATGTTGGAGTGAATATAGTGATGTTCTTGCACTTGAAACCATTCTTGATGCTCGTTATTAGTTACAATTTTTGAAGTTTTGTTATTAAAAAATTGGTCTTGATTCAATATCTTGCCAAGAAAAATTGCAAGTTATGAAACATAAGTTATGTTCTCTCTTTTAATTTTTAAGAAATTATATTTGGGAATTTTAGCGCAAGTAAACTTTAAAAATCTAACTCGTTAGGGGAATTACAATTTGACATAACATAGCATAACTTCATTTAGAGTATTTTCAACTTAATTATACAATTCAGATAAAGTTATAGGTAAAACTACTATTACATTCTATGATGTACTTAGTAAGTAAAATAAGATAATATATATCATAACTTTCCACATCTAATTTATTTAATTAGATCTTTCAAAATGATATTCTTCTTTTGAAGAGTCTCCCTTACTGCCTGGATTATTGGCTTAGACTAAACCCATGGAGGACTATGGGGGTTAAGGAGTCTGAGGTTGTTGATGTGTTGTGGGAACACCAATGAATCTAGGAGGCAGAGTCTGGGATAAAACCACTGGTAAATCTACATGATGAAATTGTCATGGGACTACGATATTGGTAGGCCTGAAGGCAAACCGGACGTACCCATGAATGTATCATCTCCTTGAATTTTGTCATACGTCCATCTCCCCTCTAAAGGTATTATGGTCAAGTGGAACAGAGGTTGAAATTCATCTGCTATCTATTTTTGAAAAATGTGGGGATTGTAGGAGTGAGTCATCTATTCTTAAGTGAATACATACATGCATATAGAGGGTTCCTACCGTAGACTCTTATCTCAATGTACGTGTCTAATTAGGAATTCTACTCAATTTAAGGCCTTTTGTTGTCTCCAATTCTACTAACTCCAGGAGGACTTACACGAGCGTGTCGTTAATAATCCAATTTGCAATATTTGGTTGAGGATCAGGAGTACATATCCTGCCTGATACTTGGTTCAAGATACTCTCAACCGAATCTTGGTAATGTTTCGCTTTGTGTTGGACGCCAAGTCGGTTCTGTGACACCCTTTTCACTCTAAGCGGTTCACAACTTGGCACCTTATATACCCCCAAGGTCTCACCAAAGTCTGCGTACATTCCTTAGGTACCTTTTGTTGTCAACCTTTGCATTCCCCATTCTTAATTCTCACTCAATTAGGGTTTCTAGTTCATTATGCCTTCCTTATTTCATCTACCAACTTTATTATTCCTTCTATCTTGGTACTGATGACAGGCTTAGAGATTTTATGGATAATATCCGTCTTCTATCTTCATATCACAATCATTCTAGACTTGTTATCATAGTCTAAGCATTTCTCAATTCATCTTTTATCCTAAGGTTATTTTAGAATTTACTGTCTCAAGTGGACAATTATCTTGAATACTTACCTCCCATTAGCAATAGACGTATGGAATCAAATTTACATCATCAACTTAATACATTTAAAGCATATTCAATGATCACAACAATTGATATTTTGCATTATATTCAAATAGCAAGATAAGGGCAAAATGGTCATTTTACATTTTTCTTTCAAAATCTCTCTCTATCTTTATATTTATGTCAAAGAAGTAAATATAGGAGGTTTTGATTGTCTATTTTTCTTAGTTTGGAAATTTTACCAAAAAAGAGGTTATTTTAAAAATATTTCTTAAGAGGGGAATTTTTTTTCATTTTATAAAATTTGTTCTTTTAAGGATTTTCCCTTCACATTTCAACTCATAAATTATTATAAAAGTTCCTAATATTACTAGAGAATGATTAGAATATTTTACTTGAATTTAGAATGATCAAACAGTAATAAAAATTTTATTTTATAACATAGGGGCATTTTGGTCATTTTGGGATAAAAATTTTATTTCTAAGAATTTTTAATTTCTAAAAATGAAAAAAACGCTCTAAGTTATTACATATAATGGTCCTGACTATATTTCCCTTATTTATTGAATAAAATTGTTCAAAATTTCTAATTTTCAAACCTAGGGGTAATTTGGTAATTTTAGAAAATAAAGTTTAATTTTTACTTTGAAATTTTTAATAAATCTGTCTTTAAAGCTTAAGTATTGGGCAAGGTATCCTTTGAAATTATTTTCAAAAATTTTGGGTAGGAAAATAACATATATTTCAAAAATTTCAAGGTTAGGGGTATTTTAGTAATTTTTCTGCCTCAGGGGTAAAATGGTTATTTTGACCTTTTCTTCATCTTCTTTTTCTTTCCTTTACAATTTTTGATTCTGGTCGAAACCAAATTTTTGAATTTCTCCCTCCTTCCTTTTCTGCCTCAACAATGATTTGATATAAATCCTTATTAGTTCTTAATAGGAATTTTCGTCATTTGCCAATTTGTTTACATCTAAAGATAATATGATTTTATCTTAAAATTAACAGAATCAGAGTCAAGCTTGGCTATCCTTCCTTCTAATTTCCTATGTTCATTTTGGCCAACTACTTACCTCGAATGATTTGTATGACTTAACTCAACCATTCCTATTCCTAATTCGACCAAATGCAAGTTGAACAGAGAATATCGATTTTCTAATTTCTCAAACAAATTGAATTTCCTATATCAGATTCCTTTTGGCGAAATTACTGAGTTTTAGAGCATCAAACTTTTTAGGAATCAAATTCATATAATCTAAAATGATTCTAGCAACAAAATTTGAAGAAAGAACGGCTCCTTCTACCTATAATGAAGTTTTCCGGCAAACCTTCGACAAAGCTCCGGTGACACAGTGAAATCGTGATTCTTTGATCGATTCATCGAATTTCTTCAACAAAATCGAAGTATTGATGATTCCGAAGCTAACTGGATTGAATTGGAGCAACAAGGGTGAGAATTTAAGGAGAATTTGAAGAACAATGCACGATTTTCTTTTCCTTCGATTTAGAATTCAATTCTATATTTATAGACTTCTTTTGCCTCCTTTCTTTGTGTTTAAGAATCCTATAGGTTATGGCGGTCTTAGCTAGAATTGAATTAGCTCGAGAAAGGAGATGATAAAGCTACTTCAATGGCGATGTACGTTTTTGAAGGAAGGTTAAGTAGTTTTAATTTGTAGGAAATAACAGCAATGGGCCTAGCAGTCAAATGACAATCCTTGCGTTCCCAGATTAACTTCAACCCACATGTTCCTATCTTTGAATCAATCCCACACCCCTCTAATGTTTCTCGCATTTTTATTTTCGTTTAACCAGGTGCCTATGCCTCTTATATTTCTTGGGCCATTATTTTGATACCCAAAATGGGTAGCCTAGCTGGTCTTGGTGCGTGCTTCTTCTATCTTCCAAACAAGGCTTGGGTTAGACCCCACCTTACCCCCTTCTATAATTCTCTTTCTTTTTCTCTCTTCTTTTTCTTTTCTCTTTTCTTTTCTTTTTCTTTTTAATTTCTGTTTTTAATTTTTAATAATTCCATTTTTGATTTCTAAATTCTTTCAAAAATCCTAAAAACTTATTTATACTTTTCTTACGTTGATCTAAATTTTATTTTCCCAATATTTATTTTATTTGATAAAAAATTATTTATTTTATGTTAAAATATTTATTTGTTCATATTTAATTCTCAAAAAATTATTTTTAATTTATGAAAATTTTTTATTCTGACTTCTAATTTTTATTCTTCCCTTCTTTTATTTTTATCTTCTTTATAACATCTTAAATCTATTTTCTATTTATTTCAAGTTGATTTTATTTAAATTA
>JAMLFT010001731.1:0-20030 GCA_026544285.1 Pachyrhizus erosus
TTAACTAAATATATTTATATACATTAAATACTAAAATTTTTGTTTCCGTGTAATATTCTGGAAAATACTATTTCTAAGAATGCAATAAAATTTTGTGAAATAAACACTTCCTAAGGAAAATTTAAAAATAGCTATAGAACTAAACTACCGTTTTTTTAGAGCATCTAATATTAATACTTAATCTCTAAAAAATAATAAAAACTAATACATAAAAATATTTAAAACAACATAACACAAAATCTTAAAATCATACAGGAACAGACAAAAACTGTTTTGTTTTTTTGGTGTGTTCAAAGAGAAAAATTGTTTATAAATACTTATTAATGAATGTTTTAAGGTTGTAATTAAAAAAGTACTTAATAAAATTATAAAGTTTGAAGTATTAAAACTTAAAAAGAAATATTTTGGCTGAATAATTTTATTTTAAAATTATGAAGAAAATCTTAAAAAGTAAAACAGTAATAGTCATTTACCTTAAAATTAAAAAACAAAACTCGCACTGACATATTGTCACCATTTTTGTTGGTTAATAAAAATAGAGATATGAAAACGAAAATAATGTGATTAATGAAGTCTATTAATAAGTGTGATTGTCTTATTATAGTTAGTGAGTGGAGGGAATAATCAAAAGCATTATAAGCTAATTAAAAATCCTCCCTCAAATGATTTTTATTTTTTCCATTCTAACAAAAATGTCTCTGAAATGAAGAGATTCACTTTGTTTTTGTGGTATGGCCAAACGTCGTCTCATTGGCAGTGCCATTTGTTTTAATTTTTAAGGCGACTCATTCATTCGTCGTTATCATTTATCACTATCACTTCATTTTATTTATTTTTTCATTTTGATTTTTGATTTTTGATTCAACTGAAATCTTGGTCCTCCTCATCCACTAAGACCAATTCCTACGCAACGTGTCACTAACCAAAAGCAGGTGCGTATCGCGCACCCCGCGTACCCTTTTTCTTTTCCATTTCCATTTATGATACAAAATCTCACCACTTTCTTAAACTACTTCTCACCACACCAGCTTTAGCATCAGCCTCCAGAATCTTCCAATTCAATATTCACTTCTTTTCTCTTTCATTCCTTCATTTGTAAATTCTTTACTACCTTTGCCCTAATCAATTCTTCTAATTTTCATTCCTTTTAATTTAGATGAAAATTAGTTAGATTAATTATTCATATTCAGTATTTGATGTGTTTTTTTTTTTGTTTTTTTTTTATTAGATTTGCGAGTATAAGTGAAACCGAAACCCTATAACCTGTGACAAAAAAAAAAAAAAGAATCAGTTCTTGTAGCTTTGATTCGTTTTATTTTAGATAAGAATTCGTTAGATTTAGATTCAGTCGTTGACGCGCTTTGATTCGTTCTTGTCTTATTGAAACCCTAGTTCTTATGGAAAGTTAGTGAGTTTTGTTGAAGAAGAAGATGTCTGTGGAAAGGTCGTTTGAGGCATGGGAAGAGGTGCAGCGTCACGGGCAGGACCTGGCTGACCGGCTTGCCCAGGGTTTCAGCGGCTTGATCCCTCCACAATTCGCGTGGCCGAACCCTCCGAAATCGAAGCTTTTTGATCTTGAGTTTCCTTCGCAGAGCTTCGGGAAGAGGGATTTCGTTTTGGCCACGGAGGAGTATGGAATCAATGGGGTGTCGGCGATTTTTGACATCGGCAGCCGGATCGGGCAGGCCGGGGCGGACTTTGGGGCCAGCTTGAATGGGCTGGTTCAGCAGTTTTTCCGGTCGTTGCCGGTGCCGGTGCCGGTGCCGTTCAAGCATGAGGAGAATTCCGTGAGGGTGGAAGGTGGGGATAAGGGGTGGCAGAGAGGAGGGGTTGGGGTTGCTGTGCAGGAGGATTTGGGGTTGGGGTCACTTAGTGAGAGGTTGAAGAACCATGGGTTTGCTGAGAGTGTTAGTGGCAGTGGCGGCGGTGGAAGTACGGAGGAAGAAGGTGGTGGTGGGTTTAACCTTGGGTCTATTGGTCTTCTGGGCAGGCGACAGGTAAAACCCTTGGTGTTGGTGTAGTTTTTTATTTTTTGGTATATGCTGTGTTTTAGAATTATATGTTTGTTTTTGTTGATTTGGTGATTGATTGTTGGATGTGGAAGTGATTAGCTGTTGCTGTTTATATGTGGAAAGTTATTTTCTCTCCAGTGCCCACAAGTTGCCCCTGATATATGCATCCTAGAACTTGTGAGTTTTAATAATGAGTACCTGCATTTACTAGTCTAGAGGAAATTATCTCTTTATGACATTGATCATATTAGCAATTGAGTATACCAACAGTATTGATATTGTTCAGTTAGAATCTTGACTTGAAAAATGGTCTACCTCGTGGAGCCTAGACTTGTATTGAATCCTTCGTGATACAATTTAATACAGACAACTAGCTTTCAAAATTTTGATGTTTGTTCAGAAAGATTTCTCACTTTCAACTTTTATTTTGATATGTATGTAAAAAAATGTGCAAGCTCTGTGTTTTGAGTGGCTAATTTCTCTTTTTTCACTCTGTTGCATCCTTCATCTATCAATTCCATTAACTGGTTATATTTTGACATATACAGGGAATCATAAATTTTACGTCAACTTATGATAGTAGAACTCAAGAAGTGGAAGGTTCTTTAGTTGCACGGGGAGATTTGTGGAGAGTAGAGGCATCACATGGTGGTTCTGCATCTGGAAATGAAAATTCACCTCTTTTCCTGGTACAGCTTGGACCTCTCCTCTTCGTTCGAGATTCAACTCTCCTCTTGCCGGTTCATTTGTCAAAGCAGCACTTGCTGTGGTATGGCTATGATAGAAAGGTAAAGATGAGGTTTGGCTGGCTAATTGGACTTTGATATAAAATTGGTAATATATAGGGTAGGTGAATAAAGCATGTCCATAGATATTGTGTTTTATCCTTGAAAGCAACCGTGTGGGCATTGTGTTGGACTCTAGGTAGAAAAGATCCTTTATAGCTTGCCCTGTTAAAAAGTCTTATTGCTATATCTTGTATCCTAAAGCCAGATACATAATATGATATGGGTATGATACGTACAAGTAAGCATAGTTACATATCTTTTCGCCACTCGTACTAAGATATATTTTTCTACTGTCCCAAAATATACTATTCCCCTGTCCAAGTTAGAATATCACAAAAACATAATTAGTCTTATTCAAAAGAAGTTTTGGCTCTATAATATTGCCTACTATTCACTACCTAAGATGCATTTGGTATTGGGCCTGTCATTTGCAAGCCATATTTTGGGGGGGGGGGGGGGGTGTCTTTTTGTTGCATGATTTGGTGCAACCTACATGGTAAAAGATTAAAAGGTATAGGTAGAAGAAATTTAACAATAAAAATTACAATAAGTGTCTATTTGAAATGAAGTTGTACCCTGAATTGCACAGCCGGATAAAGTTAATAAAAAAATAAAAATTAATAGATGTTTTTTGGATACATATTGGGATGGATTGTATGTGTTATGGGTATCAGATATGTGTTGGACAGCATTACGTTTGCCTTTTCTGTGTATGTGGGCTTTATAGCCTGCATCATATGCATTTGATCATTGAACATTATTTGCTCATTGAGTTGTTAATCAACTTTCCTTTCCAAGCTATTATGAAGTATGCTGAAATGATGCCCACGTTAGTATGGTATTCATCTTAAACATTGTTATAATTTATGTATTTTTTTAAGGTAGCAGCAATTTACAGTACAGTTTGTATGCTTTTGTTTTGTTGTTGGAGTTACTCTTTCAAACTTGGCAAGATTATTTAATTATTGTTTAGAATTACTTATTTATGTGGATTCAGTGTAGTGCTCCTCATCCAGATTTAGCTTTTTATTAGCTTACACGATCAATTTTTTTATTGTCAGAATGGAATGCATTCTCTTTGTCCAGCAGTGTGGTCAAAACACAGAAGGTGGCTGTTAATGTCAATGCTTTGCCTTAATCCCCTAGCTTGTGTAAGTTGATAGATTATGCTGTTATGATGTCTTGAAAAATATTTGTTCTAGTTTTTATTTTTTTATACAGTGCCAAGATGATTTTTATGATATTAGTACTCAACAGTTCTGAAAATTAAATTCAGATTGTTGAGTAACCCAATCATTCTCATACTCTCTAGCATTGTTTCCAGTCCCAGATGCTGTCTCTTCCTGTTATGGCATTATATTTTTAGTTTAATTTCTTTTGATGCATTTAATTATAACAAGCTTAAGGGAGCGTCTTAGAATATGGAGAAAGTATCTCAATATCATTATTTTATCTCACAGTATTTTATGGTGTTGTAGATGATCTTTTATGAGTGATTTTCATATTTCATTACATCTCATGATTTGTTTCCTTATTTGATTACAGTTAAGAGTTCAATATTAGTATAAACAGGGGTTAATGCTTTGTATCTTGTAGCATGTCATAAATATTACACTGCTTCTCCCTTTTCCTCTACTTCAATATCATTAATCTCAACTGAGTTCATTTGTTCGTGCATGAAATACTGAATTTGTTATTTAGATCAAATATAATTTACTATTGTACACTAGGAATCTCTTGGCATAAGTCAGTAAGAATTATGTTTGTCTACTAGTTGGATCAACCTAGTGGGATAAGGCTTTATTGGTGTTGTTGTACTAGTTGAACCAACCTGAAAAAAATATCATATCATCAATTTTTTTCCTCTTTCTGCATCCAGTCATTTGTGGATCTTCAATTCCCTAATGGGCAAGTAACCTACGTATCTGGTGAGGGTCTAAGTACCAGTGCTTTCCTTCCTGTTTGTGGAGGTCTTCTTCAAGCACAAGGTCAATATCCTGGGGAAATGAGATTCAGCTTTTCATGCAAGGTTAGGATCCAAGTTATTAAAGACTTTGATCACATGATGTTTGAAGGTCACAATATGTTAACTGTTTTCCTTGTGCACTGGAACTAATATTGGTCACTCTTCTATTTTTTTAGAACAAGTGGGGAACAAGAATCACACCAATGGTACAATGGCCTGACAAATCTTTTTCTTTGGGTCTTGCTCAAGCCTTGGCCTGGAAGCGTTCTGGTCTCATGGTGAGGCCATCCATTCAATTCAGGTAAGATGTTATATAGGGGCAGGGGAAAGGAATGGTGGTGCTGTGATTAGCATAGGACTTGCTAAGGCACTGTCATATCATTGTCGTGGAGAAAATATTTTTGCTGCTTCACTTAGTTGATGTTGACTAGATGTCATGATTGCTTGCTTGTCTACCTGTTATGACATCTAGAATTAACTTCTCCAATCTAGATAAAATTGTTTCCTCCTAGTATAGATGAATTTTTTTGCTAAAAAATTCAAACATTTGAAAGCATAGTTCATTCTCTAAATAAATAAAATGTAGTGTAGTTTGACTGTTTCATTCATGAGAAAAAAAAAGCTTTTGAAGTTGTCTTTTCTTGATTTTAAGCTGGGTTGAGGAATCATTGGACTGAGCGACCTGCCATGCTATTCTTTAATTTAAGATGTGCTTTACAATTGAGAAATTTGAATGTGTAATTTATTTTACGATTCTGAGTACCAACGTGTTTTTCTAGTATTTGTTTTGCCTCTGCTTGCAAAACTATTTGTTTCAAATATCTAATAACATAATCGATCACGTGGTTTTCAACCTTGTGAAAAGGGGTAAAGAGAGACCAAGAAGGACATGGACAGAAATTATTAAAAGGGATCTGATAGTGAATAATATCCTTATTCCTTGAGAATTTTGTTTTCAGTCCCGTGACAAGGGGTAGAGGGAGGCCAAGGACATGAACAAAAATTAGTAAGAGGGATTTTATTTTAGTGAATAATATCCTTATTCCTTGAGAATTTGGTTTTTAATCAAGTCCATTGATGCAGTGTGATCCATCTGGCTGATTTTACTTAGTGGGATTGGACTATTGGTTGTTTCATTCTAATAACATAGTCACTGAATGTGTTTTGAGCCGATCTAAAAAAAGCTAAGTGTATTTTGGATTAGTTTATTTTTGTTCAAAATAGCTTGTAATCAAAATCTTACTGAGAGAGCTTGAGCTTTTTAAAAAAGCTATTGGCCCTGCAAATTATGTAAGTCTAAACGTGCCTTAATTAATTGTCTAATATTTCCAAGCGTCTAAAAAACAAATGTAACTAATCTTTTGGTGTACTTAATTATTGTCTCCAATTTTATTGTTAACTTGTATTTTCAATTTCATTCATACACCTAATCTTTTTTGATATTCTATATGTGGTCAGTGTGTGTCCTACGCTTGGTGGAAGCAATCCAGGGTTGCGGGCAGAACTTATTCATTCAGTTAAAGAGAAACTCAATCTAATTTGTGGATGTGCTTTCATGACATATCCTTCTGCGTTTGCTTCAGTATCTGTAAGTTGTTTCTGAATGAGCATAGCATGTTCTTGTATTATGCAAGACTCATTTTGGATGTTCCCTATTGTTGTAAAAACTTGTTTATGATATAATAAGGAGCCTGGGTCTTATAATTTACTTCTCTGGCTTAATGTTATTGTTGATTAAGCACAAAATGACTGTTATCAGTTTATCAAAAGGAGGGAAATTATCAGCTCTCACTAATAACTAGGTGTTGCTTAGTTGGCTAACTGAGCTCCGTAGGATTTGAAACCCACTGGAATTACCTTGTGGTTAGGTCCAAGTTGACATTTAAGTGCAGATTAGTGTCACACCCAAAGGGTGCTGGGACATTGCATGATCTTACCAAAAAGGGGGGGAAATATCTAATAAACCTTAAATGTATATTTGTTAACATAATATTTTGTTCATGTACATGCATACAGAAGTGGTTAATTTTAATCGAAGTAATAAAAAAAGTGGAATTTATTATACCCCAGTTGTAAGTTGTAATTTTTGTTACGTTTTTATTTTGGTGAAAGTATTGGAATTGAGATATGAAATACTATTTAGTTTATGTTGGTGGGGGTTTTAGACAAAAGCTAGAATATAGCAGACTTTAAATTCAAAATTGCCCTGAAGTCGTATGATATATGATTAGATATTCATGGTATTGTCACTATGTTAACTTATTTATTCCATATTTATACGAGTAAGAAAAGTATGAATAATTTCTTTAGTTTTTAACATACTATCGCTTGATAACAAAAAAAAATAAAGGAAGTGAAAAGGCATCCAACATGAGTCTGAATGTGATGATTGACTTCTATCAAAATGTCTAATATGTAGTAGGTATATAAAATTGGCATACTTGAACCTTTTTAAGTTACTACACCAGGTGGGAACCTCAGAATAAGGATCACGAATATTTATCTATATTGATTATTTAATGCTTTATAACCACTGTAAACTTTTATCAGCACTAGTTTGACAATTATTTCCGAAGTTTATTGTGGAAGGATAGGGCTTATGTATCATAATCTAAATCTAAATAGTTTGTTTTACTTATTATTTTGTGTTACAGATTGGCAGATCAAAATGGAATGGGAATGTGGGGAACTCAGGTCTTGTTCTGAGAGTTGACGTTCCTCTCTCCAGGGTTGGGCGCCCTTCCTTCTCCATTCAGATAAATAGTGGCATTGAGTTTTGATAGCGTTTTAGTGTTTCGTACCATCTGTTTTGTATTTTGCATGAAGTGTACATAGGTTTGGTTCCTTGACAGTACTAGCAGGAAATTAAAAAAAAAAAAAAAAAAAAAAACCTCCTAACAACCAAACTCAGCTTTGTGAATAGAAAATCCTATTATGGTAATGTATTAGTTCAGCCTGGTGTACTTATTATTGAAATTCTAATAATTTTGCGAGCATAACTTCTATAAGTTAGATTCAAAATGAGCTGTGGGAGTACATCTCGTTGTTATTTTTTCTTAGATTAGTATTAATATTCATATTCTAATGGTTATTATTTGGGAAGGACTTTTCCTTTGTAAGACACTATTGGCTGAAGTCTTGACAAACCATGAAAATAAATTTTAAGGATTGGAGTCGTTTGAGAGCATTGATGAAAGTGACTGTATTATTTCTTTTGAAATTTGAAATTAACTTAGGATGCGATTATAAATATGATTTAACTAATAACACGCCTGGGAACATTTTTCCTGTGCAAATTTTTCTAGATTTATTTTTGAAAATATGACAGCCTTTTAATCAAGAAAACCAAAATAAGTTCAAATTAATTTTAAGAAATGAGTAGAATGATAAACCTGCCAAAGCAAGCAAAAAGAGTTGCGTAATGAACTTTTTAGGGAATTGTTTTTCGCCACTCCTTATTTGTTTATTTATTCATTAAAAACACTTATTTTTCGGTGTCTTTTTAATTTTTATCCTTAAAAACACCTTTTCGGAAATTAAGTCTCGAAACGTCTATTTACTAATTGATAGATGTTATGAAAATTAGTTTTCAAATTGCTTTAAGATGTTTTGAAAATTAATTTCTAGAATGTGTTAAACCAGAAACTAATTTATGGAAATGTTATAATTTCAATACATGGCAGAAATTCAATTTCCAGAAGCCTGTATAAAAATATCAAAACACGTTTGCTTAGAAAGTTCCTATCACGATTGATTCCTTTCAACTGTCAAACCACAATTTTTCTTAGAAAATTCCCAATCGCTTAACACATTTTTAGGATGTGTTTAACACATTTTAGAAATTATTTCTTAGAATGTATTAAAATTTTAACATTGTTAGAAACTAATTTTTAAAATGTTGAATATCTCTTTTAGAAATTAGTTTTGAAAAAGAAGATATTTTTAGGGAAAAAAAATATAAAACATGAAAGAGAGTATAATACCATGATTTTTATCGTCATTATGGCCAAGTGGAACCAATCCCTTGCCCCGTTCCCCATCAATGAAAGTACTTTGCATTTTGGATTTGATTCTTTTAAAGAATAAGGTATTGGGTAATACTACTAAGTTAAAAATAATTAAAATTTTAATAATTCTATAATTCATTTCAAATAGACATATATTACAATTTAAATAATTAATTTTATAATTAATAGTTATTATTGTATTTTATATTTTAAAATGCACTCTTCATTATTGAGAAACTAAATCTCTATTTTAAGGTGCTTTATTTGATAAATTTTGGATTGTTAATTTTTTATAACCCTTTAAAATTTTGGTCATGTCAACTCTATACTAACAAATTGATACTTATAATAAGCTTGTTACATTATTACAAAAATAAGTTTTGTAGGATGATGGTATAATATTAGTGTAATTTATTTATCATTTTTTTTAATGATTAATTTTTATCATAAAATTAATCATCTTTAATAAAATCTCTCATCTGAATGTTACTCTTAAACTAATTAAATATGATGTCACTTTTAAAATATTTGAAATGTTAGACAAATTACATATTAGTTATTGATATAAATTACTGAAGCATTGCACTTTATTCAACTAATGTTTATAACTAGGATAAACTTCTCTTGATTAGTGATAATTACATCATATTTCTAAAGATTCTCCGCAAGCCATATTTGAGTTCCAGACTTTATTTTGAAAGTGGTAAGACGATTGTGCTTCTTAAATCTAATGTAGGCTATATTAAAAATTTCTAATTTTCATCTCATTCAGCAACACCATATCTATCATGATATACAGTATATTCTTTTGGCAATTTTCTACATGATTATTTATATCCTTATGGAAATCTCTAGTCGTAATTCATAATTAAGGCGTTAAATGTTTTCAATTTGACATAAACTTCTCACTTTGTTGTAATTCGATGGCAAACTTTAAGGCTGTGATCTCATCTCCAAGCCTTCTAATTCATCCAAGTCTAATCAACAATAATATCCACCTAAAAACATTTGATTATGTATGATGTAGATTGAACCTTCCTTGCTGTCACCATGGGTATGCTTCAGAAATCAATGCTTTTGGCACTTTGAAACTGAAATTGAATGCCATATTCATAAGATTAACACATGAAATACCTTTAAACCATCATATATAGCAAGAAACAATGAAAAATCTTCTATACACTTTAAAACCTGATGTTTGACTTCACCACAATTTTGTATGTATGCTTACTATTTATATCATTTACAAAAGAATTTTTGAATTTAATGAGTTGACTTCCCCAACTTGCAAATCACACATCATTCTCTAATAAGTTGATCGGTTAAAGTATAATCGAGTCTACTTGGAAGAGATACGGAGGAGTCAAGCCATGGTCCCCCCATTGATTTGCTTCTTTGCTCTATACTATCTTGTGAGAAAGCAGAAGAGACATGAGTTTGGCTGTCTTGTGATAACAACTCAAAGGCTTTAAATCTTACATCTTCTGCACCATCACCGCGTTTGATTATTGGTGCTTGAATTGGAGTTTTTCCCTCAAGCATGCTCACTGCTGATGACATAGGTGGTCTAAGAGTGGGAGAAGGATTGGTGCACAAGAGTGCCAACTGCAGCATTCTCATGGCCTCTTCTTTGGAGTACTTTGAACCAAGACTTGGATCCACCAATTCTAGAAGGTTTCCTTGCTCTTGGAGAACGTAGGCCTTCAATGACATGCAACAAATAGTATTAGAAATTTCAACCAAACCATAACTAAGAAACAAGAAGGGAAAACACAATATAGGAAAAGTATAATAATGTCTACTTTTGTTTAATGTATAAAATTATCCTCAATCCTTATTATAGTAGATGAATGGGATGAAGACTTGGATATGGATGAAAAAGGCAAGATATTTTGAAAATATTGAACTAAGTATATTTTGTGAGAATGCCAGGGAGCCCAAATGCTCCTCCCACTTCAGCTAATAAAAAACACGAGCCACACACAAAAGTGCAACTTACCCAATCTAAAAGATATACAAACTCTTCCTTTGGCCTGTAATTTGTGTTGCTCTTTCCACTTACAATCTCTAAAGCAACAACTCCAAAACTATAGACGTCTGCTTTGTCTGTCAAGTAACCCCGCATAGCATACTCAGGAGCCATGTAACCACTGATAAGAAAAATTTAATACCGTTGTGTCAGTGATGTCACAAAGTAATGAAATATATGTATTTGTTTATTACTAGTCCAGGATTCAAACAGAAAATGCTGTGGCATAGTACTAACATTGTCCCAGCTATTCTTGTGCTGATATGGGTATTCTCTTCTTCATCAAGTTTGGCTAAACCAAAGTCAGAGATCTTGGCATTCAGATGCTTGTCAAGTAAAACATTGGTTGCCTTAATATCCCTGTGTACTATTTTCAACCTTGACTCCTCATGAAGATAAGCTAATCCCTTTGCAATCCCCACACAAATCTTCATTCTTCTTAGCCAGTCCAATTGCATCCTCTCTTGTTCTTTACCTGGAAGAGAAAAGCTTTTTCAGTTAGATTTTAACTTATTAGTGGCATACACAACCAAAGATGTTCATGAAGCATTTACCAAAAAGTGCACGAGCAAGACTATTGTTCTCCATGTATTCATATATTAGCAGCAACTGATTTCCTTCAATGCAACAGCCATAAAGTTTCACAAGATTTGGATGCTGCAAAGCAGATATCATGCCTATTTCATTGATGAATTCGCGATTCCCTTGCTTTGATTTGGAGGAGAGCTGCTTAACAGCAATCACAGCACCATCTGACAGTACACCCTGTGAATAGCAATGTCTTTAGTACCATGTTTTCATTTATAAATATATTGGGGATAAAAGACTTACCCCCAATGTTTCAAAAACTTCATACTGCTTAAGATGATTATAATCTATCCAAAGTTACCTTGTATACTGGTCCAAAGCCTCCTTCCCCTATCTTATTTGCTGGATCGAAGTTATGAGTAGCAGCTTTAATTTGTCTTAAACTGAAATAACCTGTTTTCAGGCCTAGAAGTTCTGCAACAAGGTAGATGTAGCTACTCAGAAAAAAAGAGAGATGATATAGACACAGAAAAAGAGAAATCACAGAATTATTTTTATGAGAAACGAAGTGTGCATTTTCTGTTAACTTAAAATTACCATAATTTAGATCTTTGCAGTAAATTTTATGTTGTAATATAATCTTAATATTAATAGTTACATAAAAGTCATGTCTATTACAATATTATAAGATTATAATAGAAGTATATTCATCATGCTTGATTGCATATCAATCTGAACCTTTTACTAGCAAAAACCAAATCATAAGGGCATTATCTGGCTGCTGCTTCATTTGGACTTTAATCTTACCTTGGTCTGTTTCATCTTTCCCACATAGGAAACCCATCTTCCAAAGGGCAAAGAGTATTAATATGACAAGCACACATGCCCCGGCCACAATTCCAACAATTGCTCCAGTAGACAGCCCATGTGAAAGAACTTTAAACTCTACAACAAAGAAGAAATGCTTACAGAACATGAAAAGACAAGGTATTTGATAGAGGGGAAACTAATATTATGAAAACTACTCACTTGGGGTCACAGTGATAGCAGATATAAGAGGTCCATATACACCTCTTACAGGAATGGCATTAGTTCCTTTTCCAGCCCAGGATAAGTGGATTTCCAAGGTGTTGTCAGTAACATTCACATTAAACTCCTTAGTGATTCCCTTACCAACTCCACCAGCTTCTTTCACAATGTTAAAATCTTTCAAATATTTAAAACCCTGTCAATATATAATAATGAAAGTGTGTGCCTTTAGAATTCGTGTTATTGGAGAACCAGATACAAACTGAGTAAAATTTTAGGAGAAACAAAAAAAAATGTAACAAATTGTTTGCTTCATTACTCACTTGAATTGAAACATCAAATACACGCTTCCCAAGGCTGCGAAAGGATTGGTCATTAGAGAATGCTATCTCAGCAAAATGAAGTTTCACTTTATAATTGCCGTTCAACATGCAAAGGCCATAGTAATTTAGATACAGAGGGGCCATGCGGGCTGTTTGGTAGTAGTCAGGGCCATTAACATTCAAAGAAAATTGATTTGTTGCTACATAATCAGCCTTTTCATTTCCTAGATATACTCCAGTACTGCTATAAGCCCATTTGCCATTATTACTAGGAATAAAGTTTGAAATGCCACGTAGATTGACATCGGCTTCATATTCAATGTCCTCAAACTTTGTTTCAGGTCCTCCACAGTTTATGAACAGTGAATGAACTGCAGAGACACAGTGAAAGTGAATAATTTTTTAAGAAAAATGAATAAACTTAATGAAAAAGCAGGGAAAGAAAAATAACAAAACAAAGCTTGTTCTCTCATACTTGTTACTTCAAATTTCAAAATGAAACTATCATAATTTCATTGACAAAATTATTGTAGTTTATGAAAACATGATTGATTTTCCAAGTCTAGACACTCACACTGGGGTTTTCCTGAACAAGGTTGGCCCATCTTCAAACAAGATATTCTACAAGATATAAAGTTAGTTTCAACAGATGATTAAAAGCTGATATAGAATTAAAACTAGACCAAAAGAAGGAACATACGAAGTGTTTGCTGAGGGTGAGAGGCTTGAAGCTAAGTTCCTGTTCAAGAATAATACCATGCTTAGTATTGACATAGGTGAAATGCTTAAATAATTTCTAGACAAAAAGAAGCTTACACATCCAAGATCTGGCAATTAGATGCAGAAGTCTCTGTAAAATTGTTAAAAGATAAATCACTGAAAGAGAACACACAGTGAGATTAAATTTCAGAATTGCACGAGTGGTTAAGACTAAGCATAAGAAAAGTACAAGACAAATTTCAACAAGTGAGTATAAAGGAATAAAGTCTGCAATCAAAAGGGTGGAGAAAATTCCAAGAAGTATGCTTACATATTCTGTTTCATGTTCAGTATCCAATCAGGAGTTCGTCCACTTAGAGAATTGTTAGTAAGAAATCTGCATCCATCATGAACATGTCTCATTATATCAGAGAGAAAAAAAATCAACTGAGAAAAAGCAACATTATTGAGATCAAATTATTAGTAGGAACATCCACATCCTTTCAGTTAATCTTCTTGCTGGCAAATGAAAAATGTTCACTTACAAGTAATTTATTTTTCCCAAGTCCTGAAATGAATCTGGGATTGAACCAGTCAGCATGTTGGAGCTCAGATCTCTGAAAGAAAAAAAGGGATAATTACTATGATTAAGTAATGGCGCATGCCACAGCCAAATTCTAACAACAGAATATAATGAGAGGTAATTTCAAGTTTCCAGTAATTTTTAAAAAATTTCTATTTTTGCTGGCATTTTGAAACACATTATTGCAGATAATATGATGCATCATAAAATTTATATCTATATCCTTGTTTTGTAGACTATCATTATTATTCTGGTATAATAATTTTTAAAGGACATTTACCCATTTGTAATGATTTTGATTCAATAGTTTAAGTTTGAAAGTAGCTTTTCAAACAACTACACAAACATCTGAAGAGTGTCTAAAAATAAGTCTTGAAAAATATTTTAATAATGATTACCAAGGAGGCAAAGAACACAAAATTAATTGGATTCAAATTATTTACTGATCTTTATAATTAAGTAATTCCATAATCATAAACTTAATCTAACAAAGAATATACCCATTAAAACAAAGGTGCTACCTAAACATTATGTGTGCAACTGTCAAATAAACTCAGACCGTAGAAATGAATATAATAAAATGATCAAAGTATTTCAGAGAACTTCTAAATCCTTAATTGTGTGATGATTTAACTTCTCTCATTATTCATTGTGATTGCAACCTGAAATTTCTTTACTACTATACTAGCATCTCAGTGAGGGCCAGGTAAAAAAAATATCAACTGATTCATGCCTCTCTTCTTTTTATATATGTCTGAGTTTGTAATTAAAATTAAATTGATAATAATGAGATTGATAAACAGGTCGATAAGAAAAAAACAAACTTCAAGCATATATACCCAGTAATATGCCCAAGATGCAACTTACAGAGTTTTTAAACTTGGCATTTCTCCAAGGTAGCTTGGAATGGGACCAGTGATTAAGCAATTCCTCAATTCCCTGAGTAACAGAAATGAACCAAATGATAAAAGCCCAAATGCATCATATAGTTCTTCACGTAAAGAGTAGAGAAGGTTTCAACTCACAGTTTTTGCATGAGTTTCAGATTCTTCAGATTAGGAAATGTCATAGCTGGTCCCTTCAAATCAGATATCCTCCTGTTATATAAATGTTTCATCAACGAAAAGAAAATGTTCCTCTATTGGAGATTGCATTCCGTAACCATTGTAAAATGCTCACAAAATGTTAATAATTTGGAATATTCTTAAAAGGAGAAAGTACTCACAGTTCAGTCAAATTTGTCAAGTCAGATATGCCAGAAGGAATTGGGCCTTCCAAGGATGTGCCCTGCAAATCCCTACAAAAATAAAGCCATCTTAGATAATGCAATGCAAGTTAAGCATGATATAGCATTATTTTATTCTTCAACAGAAAAAAGGTCATGGATGAACCAAAATTTAGACTCACAATCTTTCAAGTTTGATCCAGTTCCCAATAAATCTGGGCATCTTCCCAGATAAACTGCTCCCATCTATCCTACTGCAGAAAATGTTCTGTTATTTCATAATTTAACATAGATATGAAATAAAAACTATGGAAAATTTTTCTACCACATCATATCACTTACAACTGAATGAGATTCTTCAGATTTCCATATGTTTCTGGTATTGTCCCTGTGAAATTATTTGTAGAAAGAAGTCTGCATATTCATGTAGTTAAAATGATAAAAAAAAAAAAAAAGGAGTTAGGCATGTGTTGTCAAAACAGTATGAAATTGTAGATAGTTTGGAGACAAATTAATGATTGAAATTTTATTTCAATCAAATGAAAATTACTAAAATGAAACAAATAGTCTCACAATCTCAGCAAGTTGCTCAATTTTGCAAGGCTCGAGGGAAGCGGTCCCTCAAGTTGATTATCTTCTAAGTTCCTGTAAACATGAATTACAAATATATTTATTATCTACCTCCAATGTTGATCAATTGACATCATACTTTCTCAAACTCTTACAGTTCTTGCAGACTAGCCATATCACCAATTTCTGAGGGAATTGAACCAGTAAGTCGATTTCCCAAAAGTGACCTGAAACATGGTAACAATTGCACATTGAGGATTTGAATTATTTGAACACAGCAAATGTGTTTAATTTGATACACTTTCAATATAAAGACTTTTACATTGGAAACTAATCAATAATCACCTTAAATATGACTTTTAAACAATTCTTACAAAAGTCATCAATTTTACCATACTGAAAATTTATGGTTGGAGGATAGAATTTATCATAGAAACTCCATTATGAAAAGAATTTAATTAAAATACAGTAACAATATAAAGGTTTTTTATATTATCATCTGATTACAGATTGTTGTGTATATTATTATTGACTTTTGTAATAATTACTTTAAAAGTCAAATTTAAAATTATTTCTAATTAATTGATAGTAGAAAAATCTTTATACAATGAATGAAAGTTGAACTCAATAAAAATAGAAAAGTGCTCTCAAAGGTTCTTCCTTAACTAATGAAGGGCATGTCTCACACATACACACAAAGCAAGTACCAAAAACACAGATACAAAGGTATGAATGACTTACAGAGTGACAACTGATGAGAGGCGTCCAAGGCTTTTTGGAATTGAGCCGTTGAAATAATTCCGAGTGAGATCACTTGCTCAGTATAAAAGTTTCAGTTAGTTATGGAGTCTATGTAGATTCCTTTGCATTTGAAGTTAATAATGTTTCACTTTCGCATGAAAGAACTAGAATGCATACCATTAATGCTAAAATAGCACTACAAGTATTACAATTCAACATTCATATTTGCATAATAGTAGTAACAAGCATGGTGGGGCATTACTCTACTGTCCATATTTTTCTTTTCTGGTTTGGTTGAGTTTTTCATCACTTCATTAAATGTTAGTTATATTTAACCAACTTTAATTTTTTGCATTTATTACGAAATTGGCTATCAACTAATGCTTAACATCACACCTGATTACGATACCCAAAACGATAGCACAGTAATTCTCTCATTTGTGACTACAACAATTAGTATTACTTACATGGTGAATCCATATTCAATATTTTCTAACACAATGACATCATTTGTGAACATATAACAGAAAAGTAAGAGAGA
This sequence comes from Pachyrhizus erosus, assembly GCA_026544285.1. Taxonomy (NCBI): domain Eukaryota; kingdom Viridiplantae; phylum Streptophyta; class Magnoliopsida; order Fabales; family Fabaceae; genus Pachyrhizus; species Pachyrhizus erosus. Next base: position 17,042 of record JAMLFT010001731.1, read on the forward strand.
AAAAGAATTTATAAACACTTACAGTATTTTCAGTCGAGTTAGATTTCCAAATTCATCGGGTATTACTCCAGATATATTGATACCCTTGAGCGTACTGTCATAGCCAATTTGTTGAATTAGAATTCTCAAATGAATATTCTTTATAATTTAATAGATAGAAATGAATGTACAGTAACCAAAGGAGACATTTTTCACATAGTAAGGGAAAATAGAGTTGTAATTTTAAGTAGACTAATACACTAAATTTAGTCTCTAAAAATATGACCACTTATCTATTTTGTCCCTGAAATTAGAAATTTGTTTTTTTAGACAATAGTACAATTTTATGAAATTAATATTTTTTTATCTTTTTTACAAAGTCTAATTTAAAATTTCTCTTATATTAATTATTATTTTATAAAAATATTATTCATTAAAGTCAATTCTAAAATTACATGATAATTAAAAAAATAATCTATTCATGTTTATTATTTTTATTTTAAAAATTAAACAAATTTAATATTTTTAATTAAATTAATTAAATTTTTAAATTTTAATTAATCATATTTTATACTACTAATAAAGACTGAAGAAAATAATTATCCATTGATTTGGTCCTTGAAATTGTATCACCAGTCAATTTGGTCATTAATGTCAGGGACTATATTGACTAATACACTTCAAAGTTAAATTGACTAATAATTGCTAAAGTCAGGATCAAAATAATTAACCTGAATGTTAGGATTAGAATGATCGATAATGTCAATTTCAAATTCTACCATTTCTTTTTCATAATAAAGATTAAAATCAATATTTGAAAGTTCAAGGACTAATTTAGTTCATTACTCTTTTAAATATAGCACAACTATTTTTATGTATCTAGAAAAGTCAAATCCTTTATTTAATAGCGAGGCTATCAATAAAGTTTTCATCAGTTTCATTATAAAATATCTTTTTTTTTTCTCAAATTCATACACTATTGTCTATTGGTGTCAATAACAGATTGTCTAAGTTGCACAAAATTAAACTGTATAACACACTAGTAATGGGGTTGAAAAAAGGCTTACATTGATATCACATGGCAAGTAGTGTTATTGTTGAAAGAGCAATCACACGTGACATTCCTTATGATTTGATCTTCATCCCTTGAAATTTTCCTGTTATCAAATCCTCTATCCTCGTTGCAGGAACGCTGTGTAACTTTCCAATTCAAGTTCTCAACCTTGTTTGATATTGTTTGTAGCAATTTAACTGCAACATATACAAGGAAAAATTTAGTTTTATTAATTGGTTACATGCATCTCATATTTTAATTTAATCAAACTTCGTTGGAATACAAAACAAGTGTAAAAGTGCTTCACATCACATAGGACAAGTACCATTAAGCAGTAAGTAACATAATTCTAAGAGATAATCTCATAGCCTCCTAACAAATCTTTCTGACAGCTTCATAATTGTTAAAGAATATTAAATATTAATAAAATAAACACTAATGTCTAAATGATATTTTTTATTTAAATAATTAAAAAAAATCATTAGGCCAATGTTAAGAAGAACTATAATCAGTTTTTTGGTATAAAGATCTATAATCTTTTCAAATTAGAATCTAGTGCTAAACTGTAAAATCATACCATGTCAATTTAGGTAAACTCTAGATTCTAGATAGTGACCTACTCATATTTTAACAAGCACAAGCTTTAGCAAAGCTCTGGTAGTCAAAAGCTTTAATTAGCAAACATGCACTGGTCCATTGCAACTTTAGTCAATAGCATTAACAATTTGAGCACGATGCTATCTTTCCATCCATAATTTGACTAAGTCAAACAAGGTGGCCACTATAATATAATAATAAATTGAACTTTGCATGCAAGTGCCAAGGATCTATTTTCCAAATTTCCTATTGGCAACGCTTCTCATATTAACCCCGTCCACTGTCTTAGTCATATCCTATTAGATTATTATTATTATTATTATTATTATTATAACAACCGTAAAAATACATTAAACATGATCAACGTGCCGTCCATAATAAACATAATTAACCCTTAAACTCAAGAAATCGTCTAGTTTAAGGGATACAAATCATATGACACATCATTGCAGTGACAAGTACGCATGTTTATCCTAAAATAGAAGTACTATTAGAGCGTGTTGACACACGATTCCACTCATATCTATCACAATTTATTTTTAACTTTCTTTTTGTATCCTTTAATTTATTTTCTCCTATCGCTGTCTTGATTTTTATAAGCCAAATAGTAGCCCTTATTTAGCCCCTTTTGCGTGTGAAATGTGAATAGAATTGGGAAAGGTTGCTACTAAAGCAGCATGTGGGTACAAATGACATTTCACTAATAATTATTGGCATGCTAATGTCTAGTAATGCAGAGTGTTACCCGTGAAACCTCTCTCACTACTAAAATAGTGATAAAAATAAAATTAAAAATCCATTTTGAAAATTATTGCTTACCCCAAAAGGGCAAACATCTAGAAAAGCAATGAATACGATCAGCCACACTGTTTTTCTGACTTACACACATCTAGACAACAAACAGATGACCATTATATTACCAATTGCCCTCATTTATTTAACAATTTTCAATCTTATAGCTTGTTGCACAGCTGTAATATGTGTTATACATAATTCAGTCATAAATTATAAATGTCTTTTCCCCACTACATGATTCATTCTTTTATATGGATGCAATTACAGATATTATAATGCTAATCCATAAAAGAAAAAAAAACATGGCCACACTTTCACCCTTTGTCCTTTACTGATGAGGCTACCTCACACACATGGGACAGCAAAGAGCAAATGTCGTCATTTTATTGGATCTCCAAAATCACGATAATATCAACAACAAAAAAAATCCAGAATCCAGATACAAATCCCTTGTTTCAATGAGTGGAAAGAAAATCCAGATACAAGTCCTTGTTTCAATGAGTGGAAAGAAAATCCAGATACAAGTCCTTGTTTCAATGAGTGGAAAGAAAATCCAGATACAAG
>JAMLFT010001732.1:0-29047 GCA_026544285.1 Pachyrhizus erosus
AAGTTAAAACCTATTTTTTAGAGAATTTATATAAAAAATAATAATAATTTATTTTATATAAAATTAATTTTAATTTATGAAAAATTTATTTTTTAATTTTTTTTCGTTTTCATTTCTTATAAGTGTTTTTTAATAAATTTTCTTAAACAAATTTAAAGACAAAAAATATACTTATTTATTTTTAATAAAAAATGAAAAGAAATATTTAACTAACAAAAGTTATGTGAATCAACTAGTATAAAGTTATTCTAATTTAATCACTTATTTTGAATTTACGTTCTGAATATCCAATTTTATGTGTTTTGAATTCAAGTTTTAAATATTTAGTATTTTTTTATCTCAATTTTTTATAATTTAATTTTTAAAAATAATTTAATCAGTAAATTTATTTTAATATTAATTTACTAATATCTACAATTTTAATTGAAGAATTTAGATAATTAATTTTAAAATAAAAAATAATAGATAAAATAACAAATGACTGTGAACAAATATTATTTTGTTTTTATACAAGTCCATAAGATACGTGTAACAAATTGAATAAAATATATATTGTAAACACGAAAAATGATACGTGTAATTGTATAAAGAAGAAATACGTATTTAGGTTTCTTAAACTTAAATTTATAATAATTTGATAAATGAAATCGGAGATTTAGCATATTAATGGAAATTACTTATAATTTTAAAAATTGTTTTTAAATAATTATTATTTAAAATTTTAATTTATTTTAAATTATTTTTCCTTAGGAAAACTTTCTAATATATTTTTTTGTAATTTTATCTTTTTTTTATTATAATGATTAAGTAAAGTAAGAAAAGTATTACTGAAATATAAATTAATATAATTATGTAATTTATTTTTTAAAATTTAATTTAAATAGTGTTTTAAAGTTTTCTTAATTTAAACAGACCAAGTGGTTTTGCCCTTTTTTTGTTTATCACTTTTTGTTATCTCTCAAGTTTAAGCCCTAACTTCTTAAGCTAAAGCAAAGCAGCCCTTACACTTTAGGTTTATCTATAGGTCAAGATGTTTAAACTCATGTGTTGATTAATGAGTCTAATTATCAGTAAGCATGTAATTTTTAAACATAAAATAAAAGTTAACATCTCACTGAGGTTTGTCTAAGTTGAATATATACATTCAACATGATCATTATAAAAGAAAAGTTAAATAACCTATTAACCTAAAACATGTCATTTAATTTAAATTATAAAATTTACAAATTTACTATGACTTGAGTCTATAAAGTTAATAACTTATCTTAGCTCTAGCATAGAACATTGCTGAATTATTGATGGAGCATGAGCTTTGGGCAGCATGGGTCTAAAACCACAAATTACATATCTTGTCATTTGTCGGTGAATCATGTCCAATCAACCATGGTCCCTCACTCAATGCCTCATTAGGTTCTATGTACGTACTCATACAAGTCACTTACTATGACTTGCCAAGTCCAATCTAACTCCATCTAATCTAAATTGTCTATGGTGGTCCTTCACTCTCTTTGTTTTGGTTGAAATACAGTGAAAGGAAATATAAAAGAGAGAGATTTTATTAAAAATACTAAATTTTCATTTTTGTTTAAAACGAAAATTCAGAAAGAGAGAAATTATTTTCATCAAACCCACTAAAAATATATTTTCCTTCTAAGTTAAAATAAAATGGGAGGAAAATAATTTTTTTTCATCTTTTGTTTTATTTTTTAAAATATAATTTAATTTTTATTAAAAAATAATAAATAATTTTATATTGAAAATATTAGATTAAAAATTATATTTTAAATTATTGTAAAAAACCTAGATGATTTATTTTTTATTATCTTTTTCGTACATTCAAACAAACAAAAAGAAATTCTCCTATTTCATTCTTTTTTTATTTGTATTTATCCAAATAATATATATTTTTATTTTATTTTTTATTTATTTCTACCATTCTTATTTCTTTTCTTCCTACTTATTTTTCTGTGTTTCATTCATCATCCAAATAAAACATTACTATCTTGTTAGCATAGTTGTATATTTGAGTTGTCATTGTTATCTTGTAACATACTTTTTTTAAAATATATATAATTTTTTTTATTAGTTCACATAATTTAAAAAAAGTTGGTTAATTTAATTAATAATATTAAATTTATTACACATTATTATTATTATTTTTAAATTATCCTTAAAATTATTAAAATTCATCATCTTATTATTTTTATCAAATTAATTAGTGTGTGTTGGTCATCTTCTTCAACTTTGTAAGAGAGAAAATAAATTTACATCACTAACTTATTGTGAAATAATTAAGAATATTTTAATAAAAAATAATATAAAATATAATTTAAAAATAATTTTATAAAAAAGACAAACAAAATTTTAGAAAAAAATTTCATTTAGAAATGAATGTAATAATTACCTATTTGAGTTGTTTTATCCACTAATTCATTTGGCTAAATATGTGGTATGAGACTGAAAAGAGTTAAGATACATGTATAGAAAAAATAAGTTTCATTTATTATAATAATATTAAATATGTTAGTTTGTTTTTTAAAATAAAAATATCATAAAAAATATAAATAAATAAGATAATATTTTTATATAATTAATTTAAATTTATTAAAAATTATAAATTTTAGTATATCATGTTCCTTATTCAATGATTATTTTATTAATTTTAATAAATTTTAATCAACCATATAACAAAATAGTCACAAACACTCTTAAAAAAAGTTTATTTATATACATTGCTAGTATAGAACATTCTTTCATTTATATCAAATAAGCATTTATCGTATTGTAATATTATATTAATAAATATGATGATATGATCAAATAGTCAAAATTTATTATATGTTTATGTAAAAAAGTTTTTCAATAATATTATATATGAAGTAAATTAAATTTAAAAATAATTTATATTTTACTAAAAATATTAAATTATGTAAAAAAATTATTTTTCTTTTCAAACACATGCATTCTATTGTTTCTAATATACTTTTAATTATTGTTATGGTTAAACGTAATTTTTCAAAAATTATAATTATGAAATTTGTATTTGATATTAAGTATGTTAAATATTGAATGAATAGGTATAGTGATAATGAAATGTTAGAAATATTTAATTATAAGATAAGTTATTTTGTAGCTGATAAAAATATAAAATAATAATTGGTAAATTATGTCAAATTAAATATTGAATATAATTTTTGTCTAAAAGATTTTATATTTTTAGTTTTAAATTTTTAAAAATTAAAATTTGTTTTAGTTTTTATCATTTTTAAGTTAATAAAAGGTTGTTATAAATTAAAGATGAAAAAAATGACCCAATTGTTTTATTTTATTTTATTTTATTTTATTATGAAATAGTGTAATATAGAAAAATATTAACACATAAAAATAAGACTTAAATATATTTTTATCCTTGATAAACAATCAATTTTTGTTTTGATTTCTAAAAATATTTTTAAAGTTTTTGGTCCTTAATAAATTTAAAATTTTGTTTTTAATTCTCAATGTTAGTAAGCTATTATTAACTGTTAAATTATCTATTAATTGATTTTTTCTTATTTACTTGTATAAATAAAAATGTTAAAATATTATTATTATTTTACTTAAATTAACCTTATTAGACATGTCAACTAACAAATAAATCAATACTTGATAATAATCTACTAATAGCAAAAAATAAAGTTAAAATTTTAAATTTATGAAGGATCAAAAATTTATAAAAAAAATTACCACTAAAAGTAAAATTTTATAATTTATCAAAGACCAAAAATATATTTAAACCTAAAAATAATTAAAAATAAAAAACAATTAAACCTGCTAAAAAAGGAAAATATAATTTTTTACAACCAAAATAAATGTATTAAAACTACACAAATAATAAAAAATTGTACAACCATAACAATAACAATAATAATAAAAATATATAACGTTGATATTTCTACAGTTTATATTTTGTTTCTATTAAACAAAAAAATACACATAAATGAATAATAACATTATAAAAATATAAATGTGATAATGATAGTGATGACAACGATAATAAGATATGTATGACAACAAAATTGTATTTTTGAATAAATTTCACAGTAAATACAAAATAGATATCACTAATAATAAGTATTCACAAACAATAAATACAAATATTTAACGAGTACGAATATTATAATATTCATACTTGCAAATACTTGTTATCTATTACAATATATAAGTATCTTTTAAATTTTAGAACTTTGTTAGTAAAATTAGAAACTTGAGTGTAATTTTTATTAATTTTAATAACTGTAGTTTATATTTTTAGAATCTTAATTATTTTTGTGCAAAAAATTAAAATATATAATTAATTTATATTTTTATATATTTTTAATTAATATTTTATTATTTATTAAATAACCATAGATATCTGTAGATATTTTTTAACACTCATAGGTATCTATTCGTGAGTACCTTTACAAGATAAATATAAGGCAAATAATTACCCAATAAGATAGATAATGGATAATTACTCTCCCTATCTATCCCACTTTATTATCATCTATAAGCAGACTCATTATGTTAATAATAAGAAATATCATTGTTAAAAATAATAAAAATATATTTTTTAAAATTAAAAATTAAAATCACATTTTTTTATTTTTAAAATAAATATAAAAATATTTTAAATTTAAGTTAAAAATTGATTCAACATCAATCGCATTTTATTTTAAAAATTATATTAGAAAATAAAAAACAAAACTTCATAACCAGTCAAAACAACCCCTTAGATTTTTTTTCCGCAACTTTGCGCTTGAGGAAGGAGCGGGTAGCAAGTGCAAATACAAATATAGAAGCACTTAACAGGTATGAAAATGGAAACTAAAGTTATTACTAACTGAATATTGAACTCAGTGCAAATATTTTTTTTAAAAACATAAATATAGAGTTATTATCATTATTAACCACTATGAACAACAAACTCTCTATTTAAATATTTAACTTAGTTACATATTTAATATTTAAATTCAAAACTACTATTAAAGCTAAAACAATTTTACGATCGTTGACCATGCTTACAATAAATTTTTAGTTTAGTTTAAGAGTTAAATACACTTGGGTTGCAGCTCAAAGGAATAACTTGTTTAATTCATATAACCTTTGATTGCTTATTTATTTATTATATAATTTATATTTAATATTTGATAATCATTTAGTTGAAATTCAAAATTATTTTTTGCTTGTTAATTGTTACTGGTTTTGTATTTTTATAATTATTTAATTCTATAGCTTTTTTCAATTTTTATTTTATGTTCATGGACTAATTTGTCCAATTTGTGAGTTTATACGAGTTAGGATTTTCTGCAGCGACATTTTTACAGCATAAGGTCTCAATCATTGAAATTATTTGATTTATTTTATTATTATTATTTATAAAATTATGTTTAAAGTTTATCAATGGATGAGATGAAAACACTTTATCCTCTCCTGTCCCAGAAAACCTTGTCCTGAAATATATTTCTTTTTAACATGTTTCATTTTATTATTTTTTGAAATCTGGGTTAATTTTTAAATTTTTTATAAAGTTTTTTATTTTTAGATGTTTTTTTATTTTTAAATAAATCATGCATTAATATTTTTTAAAACATTTTAAAATTAACCTCCATTTTAACTGTAATAATGTTGTTTTTGTTAAAATGAATTAAACAAAATATTGTATCATCTAGTTTGATTTGATTTAAATATAACATTAAAGCTATCTTTTGATTTTTTTTTATTCTATTATTACATCAACTTTATATTTTAGTTCTTATTTTTTGTAATTTTAAGAATTAAAACAAATATTTGTATAAAAATTAAACTAAATAATTTTTAAGTATAATGATTAACAGGTAAAGTTTACATAACTATAATAACTAAATAAGTAATTTTTTCTAAATTAAGCTAAACTGATTTTTATTATTCAATTTAAACTGATTCTTTTTTACCAATTATTTGAATTGATTATTTAATATTTAAAATTATTTTTTATGAATTTGAAATTCTTTTTAATTTCAAAATACAAAATTTAATATATAATTAAATTTTGATTAGCCTTTAAAAATAATATTTACTAAATACACAATTCAAAATAAAGAAAGGATGAAATTTATAGGGATTATGATATAATTATAAAAAAGAGTAAATAGAGAGACAAGGATGATGAGAAACTCACTCTCAAATATGATTACTCAAATCTATAATATAGAAGTAAATCTTATAAAACGATAAATAAATCCGTAACTATCTTCTTGAACAAAAATATTTTAAAATATATTTTGTAACGACAATATTTTTAGATTTTCTCCTTCGACAAAAAATTTTGTTTGGAATTGATATTACTCTTACTTTGACACATTTTTTTATCCTGTTATCATATATATTAAGCATTTCTTTAATTTTATTTATTTATTTTAATATACTTTTCAATTTTAAATTAAAATTTAATTTAATTTGAAAACTATTTCAAAAAAATTCTTTTTTATTGTTTCAAGCCACTCTTCATTTATCTTTACATGTATATTTTTTTTTTATCACTTATCTCTTTTAATTTATCTTCGTTATATTTGTTTTTAATATATATTTTTAAAATTATATAATATTTAAAAATAAACTTTTATCATAATATAAATTACTTATTATAAATTTAAAATAATAATTTATATATTAAAAATAATGATTTATTATAAAGTTTAACTATAATATAATTTATATATTTAAAATATTTATATTTTATAGATGTTAATAGAAAAACATTTATTTTATGCATTATATGGGATAAAATATTAGTTATATAGTTAGTTTTCTATAAAATAATTAGAACTTTATAATTTCATTATAAATTTAAATAAAAATACTACACTAGTTGATTCAAGTAGAATTGAAATTTGTCTCCTTAACCAAGATTAAACTTGTGAATGAAATAAAGGTTGTTAATCAAGTTTTTTAATACAAATTAATTACAATAAAATCAGCAAATATTTTATACCAATAATATAATTACAAAAAAAAAACTAAAAAGTGAGGCTCTTATTTTCCCATTTTTTTAATTAAATTAAATATTTTCATCGTTATCTTTATTTTCTTCTTTAAACTTTCATTTTGCATACAATCTTTATTATTAGCTAAAAATCAACTTAAATAACTTATTGGTTTTTATAAATAGTTTTTTAGTATTTTAAATTTTTTTATTATACTTTTAGTTCTTTGAGAAATTTGTTAGTCCTTTGTAATAAGTAACAACATTAAATGACCAATGGTGTCAAAGTGAGTCAAATCGACTCACATATGTTGACTCATTATGGGTTAAAGTTTTAAACAAATTCAACTCGACTTATCTTATGATGAGTTAAGAAATTTTCGACCTAACTTGACCTATTACGATTGGTGAGTTAAGTGAATTAGCTCATCATTTTTTTTAAAAATAATAAGTTAATAATATTTTTTCTTTCTTGAAAAAATCAAATTTCTTTTGTGGATTATTTTTTAATCCATATTACAAAAATGAACCTATTGTGTCTTTAGTAAATAGTTTCAAATTTAATAATGTTTATTTCTTTATTTTTGCATCAAGTTGTATTAACTTATTGATAACATAATAGTGACGTTGATAGTCATTGATTTGTCATGTTATTAAATAGTTTGAAAGAGCAGTTATACGTAATTTATTGTTGAAAATTTATGTTTTTAAATTTTAGTATATTCAAACTAGTTGATAACGTCAAGCTAAATGATGGATGATTTAAAAATATATTTTATTAAAAAACATGATTATCCTATATGACTCTTTAATAACATAATAAGTTAACAGATGATCAACGTTGTTGCATCACTAGTTAACGACGATGACTAAAACAAAAATTAAGTAAACTTTTAAGGACTAAAAAAATACCTTATTTAATAAGGACCATAAAATTATTTAAGCCTAAAAAATTTCTCACTCGACCATCTAAAATTTTAGGCTAGCAATAGCCAATGTATCATGAGCAAAATTAGTCTTTAACCTAATGGATTAGGGAATACTCATGGTAGGACCAAAAATAAATCATTCAATCTATATTTTTTTTTTATCTCTTTCATCAAATTAAAGTTTATTTTTTAAACTTATTAATAATTAAAAATAACTTCATATCATAGTTTAAATATTTTATTATAAAATTAAAATACATTTTATATATTTAATGATATTTATTTATTATGAATTTTAATTATAATTGTGTAATATATATGAATGATTTTTTTATTTATTATGAACTTTAATTGTGCAAAATAAATATTTAGCTTATACAATGTACATTTTGTTAATTATAACATAAATAATTTTATAAAGTAAATATTTTTTATATAAATTATATTATAATTAAATTTTACAATAAATCAGTATCTTTAGTTTGGTACGATTGAGAAAAAGGATTAGTTAGTTGTGAAAATAATATGTAAGTTTAAAAAAATATATTAAAAATGTCTAATAAAAAATTAAAGAAAATGAGACTATAAAATTTCAAATTATTTATTTTAATTTATAATATTAAAATATATTTATATATTATGAATATTTAGTTATTATAAAATATATTTTAAAATTAGAAATACTAAAATAATAAGAAATTTTTTTTAAAAAATTATTATTAATTTTAAAATATTGAAAACAGGATTTATCTTAAATTTTAATTATATAATAAATAATAAATATTAAACCAGTGTAATATATAAACTAAAATATTAATTACATCAAATAAAGTTTATACACGTATCTAAATATACATATTGAAGTAAGAATGCTTTCCATGTTGTCATTATCATGTGTCAGACAAATACGTGCAACTCGTAGCAGCTACAAAATAATTTTAAAAGTTTAACAAAATTATCTTACAATTAAAAAGACTTTGTTTATTAACTGATTTAAAAAATAGATGTGCTTTTTAATATATATATATATATATATATATATTTATTTTTTTTTATTTTTTTTTAAGTATATTTGAAAGAAAAATTAAAAAAATACCAATTATTTCTTTTTTCACACTTAATAAAGTTTGAAATAAAATTGATTGTTTAGTGATTTTTTTTTGTAACATATTTCTTTCTCGTAGATTTTACCTCTTTTTTTTTTTACATATTTTAAAATGTCACGTATTTTATTTTATTTTATTGTTAGTTAATCACTCATGTTGTTAAGTAAATGTTGTTGACGTGATAATGTTGATTATTGATGTGATACTTTGATATTAGTGTAACAATTCATGTAAGATTGTCATTGATTGATAATGTGTTGATGACGTCATATTAAAGTGGTGACATGTAATTAGATGACAAAGTATGTAATATTATGAAAGTAAAATGTATAGTATTTTAAAAGTTAAAGACAAATTTTATAAAATAAAAAATTTGATAGTAAAATGTGAAAAAAATAAATAAATGATATAAATGATAAAAAAAATGATGTTATTATTTTGTCTTTAAACTTTTATAAATCATTATAACCTACAAACATTATCTTCTCATATATTAAACAACATCGTTGTCAATCACAAACCACCATTTAATTTTTATAACATGACTTCACCACCCTAAACCATAAATGCAAGTCATCTTACACAAGCAAATAACATATAATATTTGATTTTCAACATTCATTTAGTTTCTTTATGATAAAACATATGTCAAACAATTATAAAGTACTTTATTTTTTTTATCGATTGATAAAAAGGAAACCACTTATAAAATTTTTAGAAATAACTATGGAGCATCTGTAAGCCAAAATGTAGCATTAGAAAAGTCCATCATCAAACATGAATAGCAAAACATAAAAAACAATATGATAACAAATCATGAAAAAGTAAGCAAAATGACCAAACATTCATAATATGCGACAACAAATAAAATGGGGAACAATGCATCAAGGGAGAAAAAGTTATGCTAGTGATTATTACATGTTGACACATTGTTAGTTAAAAGTTAGGAGAGTGGTTCGTAAAGGTTATGAAAAAATGTATATATAGTAGTTTTTGTTAACTTCAATGGTAGATAATGTGTGTAATTTTGTCCATGGCAAAAATATAGTTTAGGCCACACTATGTTGGTTTATGGTGACGAGCTTGGATCAATGACAATGGTGTTTGTAAGTAGTGTTTGATGTGCAGTTAGTGAATAATGATAAATTGTTGGCTCAAACAAAGACGATGTGTCAACATTGATTAACATAAGTGGTAGCGACTTGTGTCATTTGACAAAGTGATTTAGGGTTTGAATCCTAACTTTGAGTGTGAAATAAATTATTTGGAAGAAGAATATCCACTTTGTGTGTGCTCATGATCATTAATGAAAATTTGTTACTACTTTTGACAATGAATACTTAACATTAATACCACAGACAAAAAAAAAAAAGGTGTAATAGTTTGCTTAAGCATGACTGTGATGGATCAAACATACACGAGAATCATATTTGAAAGTGATAGTTATGTTAGTGTGTTGTGATTAGGAAGATAACATGTACATGGCAAATAGAAAAAATACATTTTGGAAGCTTGTTTTGGTAAATCGAATCAATAGGTGAATGTGAGAGGGTTAGGTTTTATGCATGAAAAAAAAGTGAGAATGTTTTTAATGGGTTGTGCCTAAATGAACATGAGAGGTATATTGTGATGATATATTAAGAATAAGATGTTTGTGTTGTTTATTGTGCAATATGACTTGCATTCATGACTTTGGTTGGTATGGTTGGATTATAAAGGATAAATGGTAGTTTGTGATTGATAAATACATAATTTAGTTTGTAAAAATAACGTTTGTAGGTTGTAATAATTTAGAAAGATTAAAAGTCAATAGATATCAATATTTTTTTTTATCATTTTTATAATTTATCATTTTTTTACATTTTCCCCTTATTTTTAATTTTTGGCATATTTTGTCCCTATGTTTTTAAACTTTTTCTAAATTTTACCTTTATATTTTCAATATATTACACATGTGACCCTTAATTATATATCATAACATTATTATCACATCATCAATCAACGTTAGTATTATGTATATTATCAAATTAATATATGAATATTATACAATCAACGTTATTAAATAAATATTTAACTAATAAAATTGATGGTTAACTAATAAAAAAATAAAATTCATAATATTATAAAAATCAGAGGACAAAATGCGCAATAACGAGAAAATAAACTTTTGGTGCATAAGATATAATTAAATCAAATTATTTTAAAATATATATTTTTTAAAAAGTGCATCAAGAATTCCTAATTGAATTGTTTTCCAAACAAATAATAAGACCAATAAAATAAAAATTAAATTAATATAAAAATTTGCTAAACTAACACAATTACTCTATTCCACGTTAAAAATACAAAACAATAACGAGGTAAAATGAAAAACTATAAAAATTTATCTATTTTTTTTATCCCATTTTTATCCTGCTTTTTTTCTTTATTTTTTTAGTATATAACACTTATTACATTTATCACTTTTTTTTCCCTTTCTTCTTATCTTTTCTTTTAATCTGTCCTATTTTGAAAGAAAAGTTAATTACTACCTAAGTGAAATTGAGCTAAAACATCCATGGAATTCACAAAATATATTTGTCTTTTTTTTTTTCTGTACTCGATAATTTTAATACATGGTAAATCACCTATTAACGAGATCCACCTTAAAAAGTCATCTATTTTTTAATCCAAAATCTATCAACTTTTCAAAATATTTTTAAAATAAGGATTTAAAAAAAAACTATTCAAACATGTTTTCTCATTTGGTTCCTATTTTCTATGTAGAAAGGACAACGCTAATGGTTGCATCCGGTTTAGAATCTCCTTTCCATCCATTTTTTTTTTCTCAAATTCTCCGATTATGTTGCCAGGCATTTAAGGACACAAGTATACACAACATAGTAAGCATGGTTGTTGTCCAGGTGCAAGAACCTAAGAGCATTGCAGGGACCAGAGAAACATTCAGAAGAACATTTCAATTTTTTTTACTATTAAAACAAATTTTCTAATTTTAAAAAATTAAAATTGTTTTTGAAGCGAGAAACAAACCGCTCTAAAATAATTTAGAAATGTTTTGATTTTTAGTTTTAAAAACAAAGAGGGAGATATTATTTTGAAAATGATTTTTTTTACTGAATTTTGAAAATCAGAATGATTTTCAAAAACTACTTTTATTGATTCAGCCTCTTTGTGTAATACAAAAGTTAAAAATATTAGTATATAATATAAAATACATATACAAATACACAAGTATATAAACTAGTCCCCAAATTTTTTTAATTAATGAGTCAGATTTAATTACACTGTCTCAAACAAAATAACTAATATTTTATTTTCTATTTGTATAGAACACAAATTTATTTTAGAGTTAAATTTATAATAAAATATTTTTAAATATATAAATTATATTATAATTAAAATTGATTTTAAGAGATATTTTCTAATGAAAGCATTTTTATTTTAAGATTTTTTTAGACGAAAATATTTTGAAGAATTGTTATCATTATCGTTAAACCACATGTCTTATTCTAAGAGTAAAAATCACATTTCACTTTTTTTTTTTAAGTTTAAAAATATATTTAAAGCAATAAGGGAAAAGGGAATTCACAGAGCTGTGCGTTTTGATTCGTGAACTGAAAGCCGAAGATCGACAGGGGGAAGAAAAGAAAATAAAAAGGGAATAAAACGCAGGAAAAATTTCCCGTTCTGGAGGGAGAAAACAAAACCGTGAAGGCAGAAGAAGAAAAAAAGAAACAGCTTTGTATTCGTACGCTCGTTGCTTTGTTTACCTCTTCCTCGACGACACACTCATTTTGCACCGCAAATTCTTCACCCTTCGCCGCAACAACGCAACTCTTCGCTACCACACGTGCGTTCCTCACCTCTAATTTCGTTACACTGTTTTTTTTAGTAGGTTCAAGTTGCTTTAGGTTGTTAGGGTTCTTGGCTCGATGCCAGGTATTCAATCCAGTAAGTCGCAATGCAACTTCCCTTTGTTGCGAATTTTTAATTATTATTTATTTATCGCGTTGAAATTATTACTGATCAATCACAATTCGGGTGTTGCTTGGATTTGAGAATTAGCTTCTGGTTTTCGGAATTAATTTCTTTATCAATGCAAAATCACATTGTTTCTTATGAGATTTCGGTCTTCTCAAATTGGGGTTCAGGCTGCGTTGACGTCTCGTTGTATACTGAGAGTTCTAGCTTGTAGGAGTTTGTTAGGCTCAGAAGAGTTTGTGATTAGAGGAAGGGTGATCAAAGATTATTTCCTCAAATTATCGTTGTTAAGTATCATTACTTACTCCTGTTTGTGAGTAGGGTTCTTTATTAGGGATTTTTTTGATCGTGCTTAATCTCTCATTGGGAGAAAGGATGACAGTGTATTCTTTCCTCTAAAGGGTGCCAGAGAATTAAGCAAGTACATTGACTATATTAAGTAGAATAACAAAATCTGTGTACACTGTACCTAATTATGCATTGTTGTTCGTGGTTATTCTCCGACAAGTGGTTTGGTGTATTGCTGTTGTTATATTTTGTCAATCTCAAATTTTCTCATAGAACGTGATAAACTCATAAAAGATCAATTGTGGTATGTTAACTACTGCCATTGTATTATCCTTTATTCCTTTTGTCCTCTCTCCCTAGTTTAGTTTAATTTTTTATATGCTTGGTTGTATGTTGATAAGAATGGAGATTGACTAGTTTTTATGGAAATTATAAAATTTATGGAATGTAAAAAATTGCCATTTTTTTGCTAATTATTATTTACTCTCGTGGTTTCATTTATGTTTTCGATAAAATCAGTATTTGATTTGAAATTGATTTACGTCGCATTCATCTTAGATGTGATGGGAGTTGGAAGATGTATGCATATATGCATTGGACACCGTCTTTTGTATTTACTACTGCTTTTTGCTTTCTTCAGGGTCTCTAGGCATTCCAACATCCATCTTATGGATATTACCTCTTACACATACTTCTGAGTGTCTCTGAGGATCTCAAGAGTAAACTGTAGCCATTCATTACATTGTTTGTTTAAGATGCCTTTAGTTTCAAATTCACAGTCAGCCAAAGTTGGCCTTGCCATGAATCAGAATGCACTTTCTTCTTCTGACAGCCATGGAAGGACTTTGAAACCTGAGGAGTATAAAGAAGAAGGGGAGGAAGGGGAGGAGGAGGAAGATGAAGATGCAGATTTTAATCCTTTTCTAAAGGAAACTCTTTCACAAGAAGCATCTTCAAGTTTGAGCTCTGAAGTTGATGGTTTGGATGGTAATGTTGTCACTAGTGGACCATCTGGGGGTGCAGAGCTATCCAAGGCAATTACTAAGGATCAAATCTGCACTGTTGTAGATACTGAACATGGTGAGGAAGAAATTATTTTACAATCTACTGGTATGATCTCTCTGTCAGAGATAAATCAAGATAAGCACAATGACCTAACTAGTGTGAATGATGGAAATGGTTCTAGGATAGGAGAACTAAGTAACAAAACAAAGTCTCGGAGTCCAGTAATAGACATAGATAATGAGGATGCTATTTGTATGCGCACCAGAGCTCGTTATTCACTTGCAAGTTTTACACTTGATGAGCTTGAGACTTTTCTTCAAGAGACTGATGATGATGATGATCTTCAAAATGCTGATGATGAAGAAGAGTATAAAAAATTTTTAGCAGCTGTTTTACAGGGTGGGGATGGTGATGGTCTTTCAACTCATGAAAATGAAAATCTTGATGATGATGAGGATAATGATGCAGACTTTGAGATAGAACTTGAGGAGTTGTTGGAAAGTGATGCTGATGACAATGCAACGGTAAAAACTCGAAAGGAGTATGATGGAGCTGGACGACGACCTGAGACTAGGCAAAATAAGCGCCAAAAGGTCTCCGCCCAGTGTGAGAAGAAAACATCAGGAGAAGTCAAGAGGCCACTGCGCCCCATTTTGCCTAATTGGATTAATGGACCCCTACCTTCAGGGAAAGGTTTGATTCTCGAGGCTACTCCGAGCTATCAATCTTCTGCTTCAGGAAATGGTCTTGTCAATGGGTTTACTCCCCAGCAGATTGGTCAATTGCACTGTTTGATACATGAGCATGTACAACTTCTTATTCAGGTATTTTCTTTGTCAGTTCTCGAACCTTCTCAAAAACAGGTTGCTTCCCAGGTTCAAGGTTTGCTTTTTGAGATGCTTCACAAACGTGATGAAATATTAGCTTTGAAAAGAGTGCCATATCCCAGTGTTTGCTTTACTCCATCTTTTGCTTGTTCATCTGTGTCCGACGGAGGCTCAATATTTGTCCAGCCCCAGTGCAACAT
This sequence comes from Pachyrhizus erosus, assembly GCA_026544285.1. Lineage (NCBI taxonomy): Eukaryota > Viridiplantae > Streptophyta > Magnoliopsida > Fabales > Fabaceae > Pachyrhizus > Pachyrhizus erosus. Next base: position 15,322 of record JAMLFT010001732.1, read on the forward strand.
AGAATGTTCTCCACAAGGTGCACAGAATGTGTGGTTTTCTCAATCCAATCAGAGATCCTCTGAAGGTTTGAACAGGCAAAGAAGTTGTTTCCAAGCTACTGAGAGTTCTTTCTGGGTTCCTTTTGTAAGAGGCCCTGTATCATCTATTTTGGATGTATGTTCTCTTAATTTAATAAGAAGATATGTAGATGACATTAATTCTGGTAGGTCATATTAAAGATTTTGTTTTCTTCCTTCTTTTCCATTCTGTACTGGTTTCTAAGAATGATTTCTGCATACTCAGGCATTGGTTTGAAATTCCTTTTACAGCTGCCCAAGAGTTTCGAAAGAGATACATTGAGTCTGGCTTTGATTCACCTATTGAAAAGGAACCTCTCTTTCCTTTTTCTTCATCAGTTGCTGAAGCTAATGGTGAAATTTCAAGTGGAACCATCTGTAGAGCAGTTAATTCAGTCTCAACTTCAACTGGTCAACAACAACCTAAGAAAACATTGGCTGCCATGCTTGTTGAAAGTACAAAGAAGCAGTCAATTGCTTTGGTGCCGAAGGAAGTTGCAAAGTTAGCTCAAAGGTTTTTGGCCTTGTTCAATCCAGCATTATTCCCACATAAGCCACCCCCAGCAGCAGTTGTAAATAGGATACTTTTCACTGATTCAGAGGACGAGTAAGTTGCATGTTTCCTCTTTATGCTAACCAACTATGTTAAATGATTTACTATAAAAATGCTTGATCTTTATTCTGTTTATGTTTACATATGTTTGTGATGTAGATAGGTAGGTAGCTTGGAGGTCTAAAGTCTCAAAGAAAACTTTTGAACTTTTATGAACGGCTTAACTATGTTTTAAATTTTTTGTGAAACATGCTATGTTTTGTACATGTCTTGGCAGATCTTAGAATTTGGGCTTAGGATCTAACTTAATTTCACAAAAACGGCTTGTAAGGTGAAATTTGTTTGAGCCTTATAAGGACTACATTGTCAACATCTCTAGTTGATATGGGATCTTATCACCCCCTTATGCCTAGACATCTGGAGTGTGGACAAATTCAGGTGGCCTACTAACAATACCCTCTCATGCCTAGGAATTTAGATCCAGAGCCTAGACAAATGTGGGTGGCCCTATAAGTATAACATATTTAGGATAACTTTTGATATCGTCTTAAAATTTGGGTTTAAGACCTAACTCAATCTAAAAAATTCGGCTTGCATACTTTAGAATTTTGGCTTAGGGCCTAACTTAACCCAACAAATCCAAATTGTAAGTTGATGATTGCTCAAGCCTTATAAGGACTACATTGGTCATATCTGTAGTAGATGTGGGATATCAACACATCACCTCATTCTAGGATTGAACATTTGGAGTGTGGACAAATGCAGATGGACCAATAACAATACCCCCTCATGCCTTGGAATAAATATCCAGAGTGTAAACAAATATAGGTGACCATAGATTTTGATACCATCTTTAGAATTTGAGTTTAGGGCCTAACTCAATTTCACAAAATTGGCTTTAAAGGTGAGGACTACTTCAACCTTATAAGGATTACATTGGCCATATTTGTAGTCAACATAGGATTGCAACAACAAATGTAATATTGTTCATAGTGTAGATAGATTTTGTCTTCTTTATCCATGATCCTTGTATTACAAATGATGTTGCTTCTTAAATTTGCACGAGTTGAAGCTTTGGAGGCATAAAGTCTTTTCCAAGAAGTCGTAACTTAGATGTAATACTTTTATGAATTTAAATTTTAATGCTGAATGTTAAAAAACTAACAAACTGGTGCCTGAAGGCTTTTTGCTATGCAATGGTATAAAGGAGGGTCATTGAATGCAGCCTTATCTTTGTATATGCATAAAAACCTTTTTTTGGATTCAAATGCATGACCAGGTCTAGGCGCAACTTTACCACTGTGCTTCGCCCTCATTAATGCTGAATGTTAATATCCATATTAAATTAATTGATGTGGTTTGTTGGAACCAATATTAGTTAATGCCCTTAGGAATAATATGTTCATCTATCACATGATAAAATGTATTTAGTAGTCATGTATTAATGTTTAGGAAGTTGCACTCAAATGACAGTAGCCTAGGAAATAGTCTTCCCTAAGTCTTTTAAGAACCTATATATATGAATGTCTTGTATAACCCATGTAATACACTCTACTAATAATAAAACATTTTCATTATGACTTCTCATTAAAACATTTTGTTCTGTGTTTCTTCTTCTCTACCCATCTAAATTCAACATGGTTGTTGGATTGATATGTCTGGGGGTACGAAGCTTGATAAAGTTAGCAAGACTACACTACGCATGTCCATCTTCTCTCAAATGAAAATACAATTGCTAATTATATTATGCTTGTTTTAGTAACTTAAAAATTTCCAATCAGTTCTCAAGGTTTGCTTTAGTTGGTTGTGAATATGAATAAGCTTTTTTGATAAGTGAAGCAAAAAAAAAAAAAACTTTTGAGATGTCTCTGGTGAAGATCTTCATGTCATTATTGTCTTTCTGTGGATGAAGATCTTGTCATGTGTTTCCTTGAATTTGATGCTCTACATATTCTTTCTTTGTTATTTATTAGTCCTATGTTTGAAGTATGTGTATGTATGCAAGAGTGTATGTTACTTAAAGCATATTTCTGTTATTTCTCTTTCTTTGTACCCTTCTACTCTTTCCTTTTAATGAGGATCTTTTTTATTTTATTTTTATCTTGAAATGTTTTTTTTAATGTATAATATACATCATGCCCAGCCACCTATTCTAGTCTCCATGAGATCAAAGATGAATTGACTTTGTTATGTTCTGTTGGTGTTTGCCTGTCTATCTCCTTTTTTCTTTGTTTTATTTGTTAGGGCTAAGAGCATTTTTTTGATACATTACTAATTTATATAGTAGCTTGCATATCAAATAATTTTCTCTTCATAGTTGACTTAGATAGTTTGCATTTTTTGGATTTATTTCTACTTCTATCTTGATTGTGTATGATGAGCTTATGTACTTCACATCTCTTCCTTTTAATTTTATTGCAGATTACTAGCCTTAGGGATAATGGAATATAATACAGATTGGAAAGCAATTCAACAACGTTTTCTTCCCTGCAAATCTAAGCATCAGGTAGCTATTATTGCAGATTTCTTTTGAGGACTCTTTTTTTTGGGGGTTGGGGGGTTGTATTTTAATTGTTGAAGCATGTTCATGTTTTTTTGCTATCATGTTCTGTTAGGACTATGGGAAGGCAAAGTTAGTTAAGATAGTTAAACTATTAATGAGTTAGTTAGTTAGTTAGAGGGGTTTAGTAGATATAAATGGGGGAAGAAGGATAAAAGAGGGGGGAATTTGTTGTCATTTTTTTAGATTGAGCATTATCTCTTTGTAAAAGGAGAAATCCTTGAAGGAGAGTTTTCTCTCCTATTTTCTGTTCTTTTCTTTCTATTATTCAATAAAATCTTTCTTTTATCTGAGATCAAACCCCACAAGCAAGTCTCTATGTCTACTCGACTGCATCCCAAATTTTCTGCTGGTTACTATGGTCCCTTTTTGGTTCTCAAACGAATTGGATCAATTGCTTTTTAGCTCCAACTTCCTAAACAATCTTGGATACACTCTGTTTTCCATGTTTCTCAACTCAAGTTAGCAGTTGGCAATCACCCAGTAGAAAATGAAATTCCATAAGAATTAGGGGGACATAATCTTGCTCATCGCCCCAGTAAAATATTTGGAACTTGAGTACATAATCAATTCGGTGAACCAATTCAACAAGTATTAATTCAGTGGCAAGGCAAGTAACCTGAGGAGGCAACTTGGGAAGACAGCACTACTATTCAGCACCAATTTCCTGACTTAACCTTGAGGACAAGGTTGTTTCAGGGGACGGAGGTATTGATAGGCAAGAACGTCAACCACAATCTGAGCCAAGATCCCTACGAGTCTATTATAGGGAAAAAAAGGCCATTAACTGTAAATGGTGCATTGTTAAAAGGTTGTTAGTAGGCAGTTAGAGGAAAGCTTATAAATAACCTTTAGAGGGTTGTAAGGGGGTGTGTGAATTTTTACTAGAGAGACAGGGTATTTCCCTTGTGAGAAAGGAGAGTGCTCCTTTGTAAAGTGTGGTTCCATTCTTTTGTAATAAAGAAATTAGCCACCAAACAGAAAATCATCAGAGGTAGACATTGCTGTCAAAGGAGATGTGAAGCTGGTTGTCGAAGAGTCCCTCATCAATGACCACCCAATGTCTCAAGTTGGGAACCTCTCACGGGCTTAAATTGGATCTATGTTTCAAACGCCAAAAGTGGGCCTCATACACCACTCATCTAGCTCAGTAATAAAGGTCAAACCGCATTGATTCCAGTCAATAGCACATTTGGCTCAACACATAATGCAAACAAGGGAAAACCAATGAGTGGCTACAATGTGATTCAGTTGACTGCAAAGACCAACGAAAGTCTTTTGTCAAAAGATGCAAATTGGGATGAAAATGGAGGTACTATGCTAATAGATTTTGAGTAAACAGTTACGCGAAATCTATTTGTTATCAATTGGCTGTTTCAACCTTGAGGACAAGGTTGTTTTTTAGGAGGGTTGGTATTGTTAGGACTATGGGAAGAGAAAGTTAGTTAAGGTAGTTAGACTATTAATGAGTTAGTTAGTTAGTTAGAAGGGTTTAGTAGATATAAATAGGGGAAGAAGGATAGGAGAGAGGGGAATTTGTTGTCATTTTTTTAGATTGAGCATTAACTCTTTGTGAAAGGAGAAATCCTTTGTGAAGGGGAAATCCTTGAAGGAGAGTTATCTCACTTATTTTCTGTTCTTCTCTTTTTACTATTCAATAAAATCTTTCTTTTCTTCCCCTTTCTAATTCTTGGTTCCTAACATGTTCTTGCTTGTGATATAGTGAATGGACTGTATTTTTTGGCAGATACATGTATGTTAAGTTTTTGATAGTATACTTTTCTTCCTTCAGATATTTTCCCTAATATGGAAGCATTCTTATGGTTCTATAAAGAGACCAATATAATCTTGAGACTTGAATCACAGTTGTTTCTTTTATTGGTCATCATACAATGTTGTATGATGAAATGTATTGGATTTGATTTATTGGTTAGATTAATTAAGCTTCTTGGGAAGTAATTGGGTGGAGATCCTCTGAACAAATGCAGGGTAGGCTTACATTTGTTACATGCCATTTTTGGTTTTAAGTGCCACTGCTGTATATCATTTGGCTGAAGAAATAGCAAAACTAAGTGTCTGCAAAACACTACTCTCAACAGTGGGATTTCTTGAAATGCATGTCAAGGTGTGAAAAAAATCAAGAGCAAAGTGAATGAGTCAGTGCCTGGCTGTTGGCAACTGTTTTTTTTTGTTCTAACAAGCATGTTTTAGAGTTAAAACAATATAATGCGTCAGTAAACACCATAAAACTGTGTTTACAGCTTTGGAAAGTTGATTTTATTTTAATAATTGTTATAGGTGACATGTTTTACTGTTTTACTTATCATTTGGGCAATACATTCTTCGTGGTCGAAGTAATGTCCTGGATACACTTTCCTTTATCTCTTAACATTGTGCTATTAGGTCAAAGGACCTACGTTTAGCATTTCTGTGCTTGGCTGGGGTCGATCCATCATATTGAAGTGTCATCATGATGATGAATTGTGTTCGTTCTTTTAGCTAGTTTTTGAATTGAAATGAAATATTTAGTTGAATAATTTAATTCAGCAGTTCCAATAAGGTGGTGAAGGTTGCTACCTGTCTAATTTGAAATGGAATGGTCTGGTTGCAGATTTTTGTCAGGCAGAAGAATCGTTGCTCTTCAAAAGCATCAGAGAATGCAATAAAGGTAAATCTATGTACTTAATTCTATGTAATGAAATGTCATGTATATCTATTCTTCTTTGTGTTTAATTACCGAGAGAACAAATTTTAGAAATAAAATAATATTAGAAATTGTTTCTAGTTTCCTCCTTTCTCTCTTACCCTCTTATTATGAACATATTAATTGAAAATAGTAATGCCACCACTTTATAACTTTTTATTCTAGTTTTATTATTTTATCCCGGTCTTGTATTTTGCATCAATTCCCTTTACTTTTGTTTGAATATCATAAAGTCAACTGAGAAACTGTAACATGTAACCTCTTAAACATAGGATATTGAGATTTTAGGACAAAAAAGGGGTATCCAAGAAGGAGAATCTTCTGTAGTTATACAGGTAAGGTATGCATGAGGCAGCCCACGGGGATTCGCTCTCCTAGACAACCTTTTGCTTATGACAGCTGCATGACTTGGGTTTGAATCTAGGAATTGTGTTAAGTATGCAGTTTGTAATTCCAAGTTCCAACATACATCCTCATTGAGGTTGTTTGTTTGCCTAGCCTTGGAAAAGGATGTCCATGTATATTTGCGTAGTTTGATGTAACTACTCGCCTACCCCAAATGCCTATGATACATAATGAAGCTAGGGATAGGGAAGCAGGTGGATTCCTTAACAGAAAACAGACAAGAAATAGCAGCAGTTTTAAAAGGCACCAAGCTTTAGCCACATATGTTAGGAGACATATCAAATGAGAGGACTATTTTTATACGAGAGTGAGGGACAAATATTGACTGTTACATCTTATTGTGAATGGTTAAAATTAAGATACAAAAATCATGTGTCATTTTTTAATTGGTTATGTGTCTTTATGTAGCTTTTCATCTTGACCATCCATATATGGTTATATAATTGTGTTTTTCTCCTCCAATAAAATGTCTTTACACTAGATAAATCTCCTATACATATATATATATATATATATGGATGGTGGAACAAGAAAGTCATGGGACTTTTATTCAGTTCATTCTACAACAAGAATATCGTGTTTTGACTTTGTAAGGAATTGGATATTTAATCACACATTCACACAAATATCACCACTCATTATTTTGATTTAGATCCTTATCTTAGTGGCAAGATGACTTCTCAATGGGTTATTAACACACTTTCTTGGCGCATCTCAAATGATTTCACTTTATAGCCTATATGTATGTTATAGTTTTGTATTTATAGGCTTGTAGCATATATGGAACCATACTATACTCAGTAATTTAATGAAAATAACGATTAATATTGTTTGCCTGATTTCTCTATACAGGCAGTTCGAAGAATGAAAACCTCCCCATTGACTGCAGAGGAGATAGCGTGCATTCAAGAGGTAATTTTTTCAACATTTCAACTGCATTTTGGATTTGAAAATTTTCTGCTAGATAGCATTATGACTTGCTGATGTATAACCAAAAATACACAGGGACTTAAGATTTATAAATTTGATTGGATGTTAGTATGGCAATATATTGTTCCACATAGAGATCCATCCTTGCTTCCACGCCAGTGGCGCATTGCCCTTGGCACTCAAAAGTCATACAAGATAGATGCATCAAAAAGGGAGAAGCGGAGGTTGTACGAGTCAAAAAGAAGAAAGACGAAGGCATTAGAAAGTTGGCGAGCTATATCTGACAAAGAGGTTTGTTACTGTCTGAAGTTTAGAAGCCTGTGTTGAATTTTATCTCCCTGGTCTTACATGTGCACGAGAGGCCATTATAGTCATCTTAAATGTTGCTTTAGTTAACTGCCTGAATGATTTAGGATTAGTGATATACAAATGCACAATATACAGTTTTTGATTTACTTTTATGAAATCTTGGTTCACATGTAAATAAGAAATTATAAATCATTGGAAGTTGAGGGTGTGCTTATTCATTTACTAATATATATTTCTAGCATTTCTTAATTGGGTGTTTGACATGTATGAAACATCTCACCTCTACACCAGTACACTGCCAGTTTATCTAATCAGTTTGAGCGCTTAGCTTATCTTGGCTTTTCTTTGGGTTATTGAGGATTATAATTTACTAATTTTGGATTTACTTTTATTGGCATTTTTTGAATTTATTGTAGGATTGTGATACTGAAATTGCTGGTTCAGAATGCATGGATTATTCAGATGTACCATATGTCCACCAGGCATTTCTGGCAGATTGGAGGCCAGACACATCTACTCATCCTGAACGCATTTCGACTACATCTGGAGAAGGAAACATTGCTCACAATGTATTTTCTCAAGAAGATATTCAATTTTATAGGGGTACTCACGATTATGGTTTAAGTGGAAAAGTTCAACATCAGAATGGTAATCAGTCTGCATTTCCATCTGTATCTAAGCTTCCTCAGCCTTTTCATACTACATCTGATTTGAGAAATGGAATGAAAGGTGCTCCTAGCACCCTTAATCCTAAGAAACCAGCTTTTGATATGACCTCTAGCTCAAAATACTATTGTCGGCCCTATCGGTCTAGGAGGGCACATAATGCCTACCTGGTGAAATTAGCACCAGATTTGCCACCCGTAAATCTTCCTCCATCTGTTCGCGTAGTTTCTCAAACTGCTTTTAAAGGGTTCCAGTGTGGAACATCTAAGGTTCATCCTCCTGGAGGTGGTGTAGCTGCTTGTAGAAAAGATAATTCTGCTTCTCAAACTCCTCGTGGTGAGAAATCTGAAAATGTTCATCCTGTTAAAGGTGCAAGACCTGCATTGGAAGATGGTGTCACAGGTTCTCAATTAGAAAGATCTGAAACTGTTGTAGGCAGATCTGTTGTGGCAGAAAAAGGCACTTGTACCGATCTCCAGATACATCCTCTTTTGTTCCAAGTCACTGAAGATGGCAGTGTGCCTTATTATCCATTGAAATTTAGTTCTGGTACTTCTAGTTCCTTCAGCTTCTTCTCAGGAAGTCAACCACAATTAAATCTGAGTCTCTTCCATAGCTCACAGCAACAAAGCCATATTGATTGTGCTAACAAGTCCTTAAAGTCAAAGGATTCCATTTTAAGATCTGGAGGCATTGATTTTCATCCACTTCTGCAGAAATCTGATGATACACAATCACCAACAAGTTTTGATGCCATTCAGCCTGAGTCACTTGTTAATAGTGGTGTGCAGGCTATAGCCAATAGATCTTCTGGCCTTAATGACAAAACCAATGAACTTGACTTGGAGATTCACCTAAGTTCTGTATCTGGAAGGGAGAAATCTGTGAAAAGTAGACAGCTAAAGGCACATGATCCAGTAGGGTCCAAGAAGACTGCAGCAGTTAGTGGAACAGTGAGGAAGCCTCAAGAGGATAGTGTTCCTAATTGTCAGCAGGGTGTTGAAAATCTCTCAGCTAGCAGTTGTGAGCTTGCTTCAAGTGCCCCTTCGGTTGTTCCTAATGATAACATCGCCAGATATGACGTAGATGATATTGGTGATCAGTCTCATCCTGAGATAGTGATGGAGCAGGAAGAGTTAAGTGATTCTGAGGAAGATATTGAAGAACATGTAGAGTTTGAGTGTGAGGAAATGACTGATTCTGAAGGAGACGATGGTTCTGGCTGTGAACAAGCTCTTGAGGTTCAAAAGGTATTTGATTTTTCTTTTCATTTTGCTTTTAGTTTTGTTCATGTGTGTCTCTCCATGTATTTATATATTACAAATTTTATAAATGAGGAGAAATACATTTAAATTTTTTTTATAATAGGGAGAAATAACATATATCTTCTCTTGTATAGTTTTTTCCGCTATTTCAATCTTCCAAATGAAAGTAGAAACTGAAAGACTTGTTTAGTTTGAGAAAAGAATTTTTGTTTTCTTTTTTAATTACAAAAACAATTATTCCCTTTCTTGTTTCTTATACAAATCTTTGAAAATAAAAAAATAAAAGGAAAACAAGGTAGCATATTTGTAATTAAAAGTGAAAACAACAACTATATACATTTTTTCGAAGTAAATAGGCCTGGATATTCCTGTTTTTCCAAAATTTTTGGTGAACTACCAATTTTATCCTCTTTCCTTACCTTTATTATTAAACTTACTAATTTTGTATCCAGTTAAACTATTTAGGCAGCGTTTGTTTCGTGAACTAAATGATATTCCCGGGAGTACTATTACTGAGAATATTATTCTCATCAAAGATATTTGGTAACTAATTGTGATTCCTAGTAATATTTTAAAACTGATTTCAATTAAAAAATAAAAATACTTAAAAATAAAAAAGTAAGGTAGAATAAAGAGAAAGTCGGAAGTTATTTTAGAAAATAACTATCATTCCTATGGGGATATAGCATTCCCACCCTTTAACATGAGAATAAAAAGAGGGAAAACCATGTGTAAAATAGATTCCTGGAAATAGATCATGTCTAGAAATAATTTTTTATAACTTGTAACAAACATGGAAATGTTACATTCCTTGGTTCAGATTTCCAAAAATAACTTTAAACACACTCTTAAAAGACTATACTATAACTTTTTGTTTGAGTCCTGCATTGAGAGGTTTTATATTTCCAGACTGCTCTATTCATGTCTTTCTAAATTTGACTCTGATACCTGTTTGTCTCTTGTGGAGCCTTTAATTCATTATATAAATTTGAGATTCACATTATTCTTGACAGGCTTTCAGCCCCATTGGCCGAGACATATCTAAACTCTAAATAGCTAGTTGGTTCATTGGTTACACATAATTTTTTCTCCCTGCTGCATGAAAACCTCTGAGTTTTGGCTTTCCCCTAATTTCTTTACGCATCAATAGATATTTACCTATTTGTTTTTGTCGCTTCTTGGTTAATGACTGTCTGATGCATTAGGAGCCAGTATTTATAGAACGGTAGAACCTTTACACTACTTAGTGGTTGGTCATTGTAGTCTTCTAAGTCCTGTATCATGCCAAGTAAGATTCAAAACCCCAGTATTCTTCTGAGGCCAATTCATATTCTCTGCTAATTTTTTATTTTCTTTCTTCCCTTGTAACCTTTCTTTTAACTTTGTTTTGTTAGGAGGTCCCAATTTCTTCTGAAGAAAATGTTGTAAGGTATATGGATTGTATGAAAAAACCATGTGAACCAAGGGCCAATTATGGTACTGAAGTGGATGGTAGCCTCCTTACAAATAATACTACACTAAATATTGCTTTGACTAGTGAGGGACAGGATGACAGAAGTAGTTCTTCATGGCTAAGTTTAGACTCATGTACGGCAGATAATCCTGTACCTTCAAAGGCCATACTTCAACAGAGGACGATCGGTGAAGCTTCTGCTTCCAGAAACTTTTCAATTGGTAAAGCTGTGAGAGAGCAGAGACATACCATAGACATGGTACAACAGCGAAGTGTAGGTCCTCATGTGTCTACCACTCCACAAAAACACAGGAAGCGCTCTGGCAAATCAAATGCAAATTTAAATATAGGGTTGACTGTTGAAAGATCAAACCGTGATGGTAATCAGGAAAATGGTTGATTAAAGTTTTCTGGCAAATGGGGGTTCAAATTGGATTGACTGTTGAAAAGTCGAGCCATGATGGCAATCATGATGGTTTGATTGAAGTATTCTGGCAAATGAAATGCAAATAGGATTGACTTTTGCAAATGATGGTAATTTTGAAGATCGTTGATTGATGCACCATCTGATTTAACTGAGCTTGTTTTTTTTTTTGTTCGTGGTGGTAGCTTTGGCATCTAATATTGTTGCTATTGCTGGATGGCTGTTACCGGAGTTTAGGTGGTACAACGCTCACCCCATGTTTTTTAATGGAGATCCTCCCATGTTTTCTGGGTGCTCCGCCAAGAATTGAGACTTTATATATCTGCAATTTACTCGCAATGGTTGAAGTGATATTGTCTCTGTAAATATGCTGTGAGAGGGTCATGGGCAAAATTGGCATTGATTCGTTCATGATCATTGGAGATCATGTACAAATTTTTCTATTCGGGCGTCCACTGTCTCCTAGGTCATGGTGGAATTGATGAGTTGTATAGAGCTAACTAAATATATTCTTCACTAATTCTGATGTCCCAACAAGTAATGTTCAAGAAAGTGCCATGAACATGGGCATTTCATCCTTTGGACTTGTCTTTGCCTGCACAGTGCACTCCTTTCTTTAGCATTACTTTTGTTATAAGTAAATATTACTCAGTGCTGTTATTTAAATTTATCAAGTTCTTTTAAAACAACCTGTTCCAAAGCCTTAACCAGTCATAATCGTAACAAGGTTTATACTAGATCATAATTTAACATCTATGCAGATTGCAATTGAGTCTAGATATTGTATTAGTAGTGGAGCTTAAAAAGCGATTCCCTTTTACTGAGCAAATTAGAAATACTTGCTGGTTTTTACGAGCGGAATAAATTGAACAACCGACGAATTTAAATCGTGTTAAATGGTTATGATTTATCAATCAACCATCCCCCTGTTCTGCATCGAATGCCTTTAATTATTTATGCCTTATATTGTTGAGGTGGGTTGGAATTATTTGTTCTTGCCCCTCTCTCCCCCTCCTGTTCTTTTTAATTAAAACAATAACGTGTCATTAATTTGTTTTCTCTACAAAAGTAACATATACCAAATAGTAGATTTTATATCTGTGCAATTTAATTAAATTATATATTTTTTATATTTGTATTTAATATTTATATTTGTATAAAATATTTAGTAACATACTAATTATAATTATATTCAAATTATAGAAGATAATTATTATATTTTTAATTGAAAAAATGTTGTCTTATAAAATATTAAATCTACTGAAATTTATTTTAATTTGTAAAATTAATTATTCATAAATTTATAGCTAAATATCTATAAAATTCTTACTTGTAATTACAATTATTCATAAAATATATTTTAATGATTCAACTGAAAATATAACTTTTTTTATATATACATAATTTATTTCCTAATTATATCTTTAGTTAGTAATTAAAATAAAATGTTATGAACTACATATTTATAAAATTAGTACTATTAATTATTATTTTTTCATAAAACATATTTTAATGTTACTAATTTTAAGAATTTAATAAATTTGAAAATAAATATTAATATAATATTGAATGTTACTCCCACTTATCTTTAATATAAAAACACTTGTAAGTTGTAACAAAATTACATAAACCAATAAAATTAGATAAATTAGTTATTTTTATTAGTTTAATTAAAAAATATTATTAATATATTAAGTTTATATTTGTTACTAATAATTAATTTTGTTATGAATGATGTGAAAATATTAAACATAGAGAGCATTGTGCATCATTATCAATAAAAAATACATATACTTAGAGTATTTATTAAGGACAAATAATGAAAAAATTAATGTTTCATAGAAGTTATAATTTTTTTTTATGAAGAATTATTTAAATGGTGTTGTATACTCCTTCTGTTCTATTTTAATTGTCATATAAGAAAAAAATTGTTTTAAAATAATTATTATTTTAATTTTTTAATGTAATATTAATTATTTTTTTTATTTGTTTTCTTAATATATTTGTTTTTAAAAAAATGTATGAGATTCAATAATATCAATTAAGATTAAGGTTAATTTAATAAAAGTGTTACTATTTTTTATTTATTAAATGAATTTTCTTGATATATATAAAAAAATCTAGGATAACAATTAAAATGGGATGATGAGAATATTAAGAATTTGAGAAAGTATTTTTACAATATTTATATATCAATATAATATTTAGAATTTTATCAAAATAAAATAGTAAACATTAAATACATTTTCATTTAAAAATTAATTGTTAGTAAGAAAAAAATTAATAATATATTATTATTATTTTAATTATGAAAATAATAGTAATTATTATTATTATTATAACATCTATAATAATATTAAAGGTTTATATAAAATTAAAATAAAAAATAAATTATACTTT
>JAMLFT010001733.1:0-29037 GCA_026544285.1 Pachyrhizus erosus
TTCAGAAGTGGTTAGTAGTATAATTTATTCAAACATTTTTAAAATGACATCATTGTGTGAGTTTTCATTTTTCTTATTCAATAATCTATATCTATCTATATATATATATATATTTATATAAAGGAGTCTAGATATCTTTCCCTTATCCCAAATCCATAAATCAATCAATGAATAGGGATAGATTTTTCATGCACCTTGAACATGGAAATTTAGTACGTTGGTTCTATTTCAAAGTGATAGCGACATATCTGTTGAAAATGACGTTTGGGAACCATGGTTGCAGATGAAACACAACTCTTGACTTACTACCTTGAGAACGAGGATGGCATTTGAGGAACTGAACTACCTATCATTTGTTATACATATATGCTTAGATTTCATTACTCATTAAGATTGAACAATATGACTAGATTCGTAAGTAATATAAGCTATAACTAGAATATATTATAGGCTCTTCGTTGTTAAACCTTAATACCAGTATCAGATATAAATAAAAAAGGTAAGGAATAACCTGAGATTAAAATACAAAGTGTGCATGTGGATGAATTAATGTATGTTTTAAAAAAATATTTCAAGTTTAAGTATTGAATATACAGTTGTATTAAATATTAAAAGAAAAAATACTTATTGTTTATAACTGTCTTCTTTCAATGTAAGAAATAAAAAAAGGAGAGATTAAATCTGAGAATTTGTTCCTTATTGAATTCGGTGTATTCGAAATTCTGATTGCCACATAACTTGTCTAAACTATCACTGAAAAAATGGTGTCATACGTCATGCGTCGACAAGCACCAATAATTTGGCTTATTTTTTATTCAAAGAAGACCCTATTCCATGCAAATATATGTCTTCTCTCCCACTTGATAAATCACAGAAAAAAAAAAAAGATTAAAGAAAACGCTTGCTTGGACCAAAGCAGATGGATTTTTTTTACCATAAGAATGTTCATTCATTTTCTTTAAGAAAAAACTTGCTTCTGTCTTCCTTATTACTAAACCATGCTTGATAAGGTTGACACATTGTTTCGTGATGGATTTGAAAGGAGAAAAGAAATTCTAGATAATGAGGAAAGAGATCGGTGGAGTATTAACTTGTGAGGCATATAAGAACGGACAATCTCTTATCCAAGTGACCTGACGATGAACGGATGGATCAAACACGGTTCTCAAAGAAGGATGACACGGGGAAGATCTCGTGATGACACTGGTTTTTTGTTGCGTAAAAGTTGATTTGCGTTTAAGTGAAGCTAATATTTATAGCTTCTGTGTATTTTGTTAGTGTTGACATGATTTTTTTTTTAATACATGTACAAGACGTTGTATCGAACACAATGTGTAGTGGGTATTTTCTTTTGATGGAGGTCTATGTGTTCATCATGGATTTTTTTCTTGGTTGGCTCGTAGCTTTGTAAAGTCTCATGGTTTGCATTTACATTGGTTTAGAGTCAAAAGAAAGTGGAGGGAGAAAAAAAGAAAAAGTATCGTGTCTTGTAGATGAGGCAATCAATGGGTTCCTTTGGTAGAAGAGCAATGACAAGTAGCCTTTGAGTGTGGTAGGTTGCTTTTGGCTAATTTTGAGTAAGGCTATGGTTTTTTAAGAGGATGCAATTTTCATGTTTAAGGCAAAAAGAAAATGTGCCAAATCACGTGTGTTAAAGACGAAGGTATTAGGTCAGTTCATCTCACTTGGTCAAGAGCGGTGTACCCAACATTTAAGAGGGTGACCTTAGCCAAGAGCGACTTGTCCTAGGCATCGTTTGTCCGAAATGTGATGTGTTTTGTTCTCCATTCCATGATAACCATCATGTGTTTTAGATGGTCTTAGGATAATTTTCAATCCAAAGAGATCAAGCAACTTATCAGATCAGAGTTGTCGCACCTAAATGGGAGACACATGATCATAAAACTTAAGCTTTTGCCAAGAAAAAAGTACATTCTATTGGCAATCATGTTTCTAGAGTTTACCAAATCCTAGCACCAGGTGCAATGAAATGAGTCGTCGTAGAAACTTATTCCGTACAGTGAAAATGAAGTAGCAGCAATTACTAATGGATGAATAACGCATGGTTCACTGTAACCACAGTTTTCTACTGAAGCATGCAACATTCCTGCCATCTCATAACTTGGGAGCAAATCTTGGGTGATCCCACTCTGTGACAACATGGTCACGAGTTATCTCCTTGAGTGAACGGCAACCACTTAGTGCCATAGTTAGTTCAAACTCGTCACGAAGCATTTGAAGTACTTTTCTCACACCAGCTTCACCATCAGCAGCCAATGAAAACAGCACAGGTCTACCAATCTGAAATTTGAGATCAAAGGCAAAGATATAAATAGCAGGAATGTAGGGTTAGCAAGATTATTTTAGATCATCTGCCTCTAATGAAACACCAGTAAAACAACGAACTAATAAAGAATATTCGGTAAGTTTCCTTGGCATTTGTGGCAAATCCAGATTCTGAGGAAACTTCCATGATAGGATCATATGCTTCTCTATGGAACTCGGGAACTACACTATTATGATGCATATGCTTCAGTAAGGCAAACAAACATACGTATACTTAAGCATTCAACAATTTAATTTGCTAGGGTGGTGATCAAACTTTCGTGTACTTACGAATACAGCAGCTGCTCCAAGAGCTAGTGCTTTGAAAACTTCTGTCCCTCGGCGAATTCCACCATCCAGAAAAACTGGAATTCTTCCTCGCGAAGCTTTAACTACCTATTCAAGTCAGGCAACCGATATTTCCATTAAGTTAAATGAAATGAAAGAGGATCCAATAGGACCCAAAAATTTAAAAAGAAAACGTAAAAGAAACGATTACGAGTAAGGAAACAGGCAATGAAAAAGAATTTTGCAATGATTCAATGTACAGCTTTGAAGTTTTAATCCATAAAGCATGATGAAATGAAATCAAACAAAGACTAGCAAGATTTTAGTTCCTCTACCGACAATGATAGTACTAGAAGTGGTTCATTTCTAGTTCAATTAATTAAAAAATTCCAGAAATGATTAGGATCTAGTACCTCTTCCAAAGCCATAATAGTTGCAGGGACATAGTCAAGTTGGCGAGCTCCATGATTGGAAACAATGATTCCAGCAGCTCCAGTTTGTATGACTATCCTTGCTAGTTGTTACATTATTAGCATAGGATATGCGACTAGATTCAAAATTGAGAAAACAATTCTAATAAAGATAAAATGGACAGGGAAGCAACAAAGTAATCTGTTTGATAGGCTTACTATGTAAGTACACCCTTCAACAAAATTGGCAATGAAGTAATTGTTTGGAGCCATTTGATATCCTGAAACAAGATTTACCATAGTATTACTTCCACATTCAGTTCCAAAGATTAGAAAACTGTATTTGTGAAATATCTTATCACCTTCCAGTTGAGTGACCGATCAAATAGTCCAGCAACATAAGAGGCAACAACAGAGTCACTAGTCTGGAATGTAATCCCAAACATAAAGTAGCATCAGTAACCACAATAAGATGACAAATAATGGAAAAACCCATCTGATTTTAAAATTTCATAGGAATAATGGAAAATAGCAATGTAATCACACCTTGTCCAGCTTTCCAAGATCCAATCCTTCAAAATTCTTCAATACCAGGTTTGGTGGCAATGTAAATCTGTAAAATACCCCATCAAACAAGCCAGTAGCATATATCTTAAAGTAGGAGAGTTATCAGTTCAACCATGATGACCCATGTAAAGTTTTATGGAAAGACTTCCCATTGTAATTTCCAAATGATTGCCAATCTGTTTTTGATGTCAGCCTCCCTACGACCAAGAACTGGAGTGTCCACAGTATTGAAACCAGCCCTTTCAGCTCTTCTCACAAGCTGAACAACCACATTTCTGTCTTTAAACACCTGAGAGAAGAACAGAGCAGTAACATATTAGGTATTAACACAAGATTGCTGAGAATTTTAGATAAGAGGAGATATTCATCTAAGTGCTTGCATAACTGAAGCAAGGAGAACAATATTTTGTTATTAAAAGGAAGTGTGGAAGGAAAAGAAATGATTTGTGAAACTAATATGATCTTTTCTGGCAAAAATCACTGAAACAAAATGCAAGTAATACATTGCGCTGTGGCAGTATGCAGGAACCAAGCCGTAATTTGCCAGACTCATTAAAACATTTGATAAAAGTGCAACCAAAAAAATTATGTTGACAATTCATAAAACGAATTCCGGGACCTGTTGAAGCAACCTCCTCAACTCTGGAAGTAGCCCATGAGGACAGTGTCTATAACAAAAGAAAAATATGAAAATTAATCTGGCAGAAAGTAAATAAGTAAAACAAATGCATGCAGGTCGGAAAACCTAAACCATTTCATATTAGTGTCAAATATAGCTTTTGTCTAGAAATATAACCAACGTAGATGACAAATATGGTGAAAACCAAACCATGATTGTGCCAGATGCCGATGCCGCTCTAGCAGTGGCTAGTTCTCCTGCACAAAAGTTGCGTAATTTGTTTTAATTTAGAACTTTTTCGCAACTGTAGTAAGAAGTACACTTCAATTAAAAGTATATTAAGAATCAGGGACTTCTGCATTAACAAACTCTAATGTTTAATTCTGAATTTCTGATGAATTTTATATTTAGTAGTATATACCAGAAATAACAACAACAATAGTCAAATGACATCAGGATCGGAGTATTCTGCTCGATAAACACTAAAAAATAAAACATTTTCCAGAAGCTCCTATACCTTTTCTTAGATTGTCTTCAATTCATTGCACACATTTTAGAAAATAATTTAGACAGTGATTCTTTTTAATTTTGGACAAACTCTTTTGCTTCATATGGATTGTAATTTGTAAATTTGTAATCCTGTTAAAGAAAGGATAATTGCAATTTTTGTTGAGTATGGAATGTTCTGTTGTCTTTGTAATTAAGCAAAACCTCTTTTGTATCCTCTCTTTTATGTTCTTGTGCATACAGAATCTTTACCAGTTTCAGCACAAACATACTCTGTAAACTTTCCATCGAAGAGTCACAGATACCTTCTCATTCAATTAAATGCATGGAAGCTACATATTATGATTCCATACCTCATCCTATAATAATTTCACCTCAAGGTATTGCAAGGTGTAGTTCTGTGCTTTTTAGCTTTATGAGAATTATAGCTTTATGAGAGTGCTGTAGTTATATCTTTCAGCAAGTTTTAGCTTTATGAGAGTGCTGATGTTTTAGTGTTCTGAAATGAGTCAGTGTTGTAGATGTATTCATACTTGCCTATATAACAACAACAACAAAAATACTGAATGTAATGGCAGTATCTTAAGTGGCACAGACCTATGAGTTTGCTCGCATACCTTCAGGGTGAGCCATCTTATGTATGGCTGTTGAAGCAATCATGATAGGTAATGATATTTGAAGCCCAATACAGTTGTAGTCAAGTCTATCTTGCTCAGATCAACAAGAATACACGGCCGTAACCTGTTTGAAGTAAACGAAGCAGATATTAAGAGAAGGCTTCAGAATAAAAAAGATAAAAATTAATTAAAGGAAGCATAAGTTGAAATTTCATAGCACAGGGAAATCCTAACGTGTCCTTAATAATCAAAGGAATGGTAAAGTTATATTTTGAATGAAAAGTTTCTAGGGGGGGCAGAACAGATAAATGGAGGTCCTGGTTCCTGAGAAAAGTATATTACAGGATCCTTGAGAATGCATTTCGGTTCTCTTTCAAAGTCCACTGATCCTCTGCCCCTGATGCATAGTAGTCTTAAACCATCTTTGGCAATTTTTCCTTTGCAATTGCCTCATACTCAGTAACATTAGTTAAGATCTCCATCTTCAGAAAATTTACTTACAATGTCCACAGGATTTGCTGAAGTGAGTTTGAAGTATAGTGATTAAATAACATGAAATCATATCAAATACATTCCAATGCAAAGATGCTATGCAATATCAATAAATGCAAGCATGGATATATCTGAAGTTCACCGATTCATTTCATAGCACTAGCTAAAACATGCTGGTTAGAATCCGGTCAAAACACAATCTTGAATCAATTAGTATGATTAAAATTTATGGTCAAGTATGTTATGCACGACTGCAAATAACATGAAATTAAAATTAGGTACTGAGTTGAAAGGGAGAACGTTTGGCTGGGGCTGCCGAGCTGAGGGATACGATGAAGCTAAAAAGGAACAAGAAAATGTGTTGAGAAAAGTGTAAGAGTCACAAGGCAAATACCAGAGCCAAAGAAACACAAAAGGAAAATAATAAAGAAATTGCATAGTGACAAAATGATGAGAATGCTTTTTTTTATTTGAAGGGGTGGTCTAAGCTAACTATAACGAAACTCTACACGGGAATCTGATCCCTACAAATTCATAGGAGGCTCATGAAACCAGTGTAATCCAAAGGTAAGCTATGACCCTGTGAAGCCATCCAATCTGCCACCATCCCTTCTCTGTATGTGTGGGTTAAACGGACATCCTAGTAGTCTCTCTAAACACAAATTTCAATTCTCCTCAGAATAGATGCAGTAATGAGTAGACTTCAAGTCTTCCTTAACTAGTTCAACACTAACAGCAGAATCCTATAGCACTGAGTTCTGCCATCAACTATGTATGCACTTTATTTTTAGGGACGAACTTCTCCTTTTTGAGGCCATACGTGAAGGTCTGGAAGAAGAAATGGAAAGGAATCCTTGTTTATGTGTCAAGGGTGAAGATGAAGGTCACTATGGACTATGGAGGATCTTACAAGGTGACTATAGACCTTGCACA
The DNA here is from genome assembly GCA_026544285.1 of Pachyrhizus erosus. Taxonomy (NCBI): domain Eukaryota; kingdom Viridiplantae; phylum Streptophyta; class Magnoliopsida; order Fabales; family Fabaceae; genus Pachyrhizus; species Pachyrhizus erosus. The sequence continues at coordinate 6,759 of JAMLFT010001733.1, forward strand.
AAGTTTGGGGACCTTAGAGTTTTGGACACCCCTATTGCTTAGAACTCCTTTAGAGGCATGGGCATTGGAGCTGCCATGACTGGTCTGAGGCCAGTTGTTGAGGGCATGAACATGGGAATTGCACTACTGCTAAATATTCATTCACCTGAATAAGTCAAAACCGCTGAAATTTTTGTGTTCGCCTAATGTCTTTATGTGTATTAATTATCTTGACGATAACAAATGAGGAAATTCAATAGTTGCTATAACGCTTTAATTTTTCTTAATAATTCTGCAATTACTAAAGTCTAGCTCTTCAATTACATATTCTTTTCGAAGGGGGTAAAGTGTGATTTTCAAAATTAGAGGAGATAGAAATGTAATTTACATGAAGACAAGAGTAGACAGCATGGCGTTACATTTGAACTCTTAATTTAATTTCCTACATTAAAGAAAACTCACCCACTCTTATTTCCAAATGCTTACAAGCGCATTCATCAAAAGAGTAACATATTCATCAAAAACACGACTCCTATACAATTCAAATTGGCTAAAGAAAACCCTACAATTCAAACACCTAATGTCTGCATTCATCCTACTAAACCTCCATGTCCATGCCATCAATCTTCAATCTCAACATTACTAAAACAACCAACAGTTTATAGAAATACAACATACTAATACCAGTCACGCATCTACCTCTCACACTCTTAAAAAAAAAAACTAAGCTTACATACATAAAAAAAAGAAGAGAGAGAACTAAGCTTACCTACATAATTTAGCATGAGTAAGTCATCTTTTGGTATGCGACCTATCCCAATTGCCACATTAATATAATATTTTTTTTCTAATCAAATGCAAATTATAAGTATAAGAATGTCCAAGAAAGTTTAGTAAAATTAAGTTTTTAATTTCTCAACTTTTAAAAATGTCAATTTATAGTTTTTAAATTTTTTTTATGATAATTATTAATTTTTCAAATTTTTTCGCTATACAAAATAATCTTTATTATTATCTATTTTTTTATTGAGTATTAATGTGACAAACAGATATTCACAATAAAGAGACACTATAAGAAGATATCATATTATACTATTTAAAAGTATAACATGATATTTTTAAGAAAGTATTATGTATCAATTATTTGAATGTGACATGTGATACTTTCATGTAGTGTCACGTGACATAATATTTTCATTATCAATTTTTAGTCTCTTAACTTTTAAAATCTAATTTTTAGTTCATGTAAGATTTTTATCTTTTGATTTTAGTTTCTATAAATTTTCATTATTCAATTTTAGTCCTCAAAAATTTGAATTCTAGTTTTTAGACCTTAGTTATTTTGTTGTCTTAATTTAGTCATTTTTATTAATTTATTGTCTTGTTTTAGATTTTTTGACCTAAGTTTAATCATAATCAAATAATGAATACTTATAAAAAGTGTTAATATTCCATATTTAAGATTGGAGTAGGCTTATGTTTAAGTAAATTATGAGATAAGCATACTCAAGATATTTAAGGTAAGTCCAAGTAAGTTGGACTAATGTCCGAGTCACATAATTTTACTTTCATATTTATTATTATTAATTAATAATGATTTAAATTATATTAATGTTATAAATACTGATAAAGAATAAATTAAACATTTTAAACATGTCTAAATTATGAAAACAAAAAAATTAAAAATTAAAAACTAGAATTTAAATTTTTAAAAGACTCAAATTGAAGAATAAAAATGTTATAGGAACTAAAATTATAAAAAAAAAATATTAAAAAAAACAAAAAATTAAATTTTAAAAAGTTAAGAAATTAAAAATTATCACCGAAAAGATTGTGTTATGACTTATATCGATTGTGTTAATGTGAATATTTATTTATCACATCAACACTTAACAAATAACAGTTAATAAAAAAAGACTATTTTGTATAATAGAAATATTTTGAATAACTAAAAATTGTTATAAAAAATATAGAGATTAAAAATTAATATTTTTAAAAGTTGAAGGATTAAAAATTTAATTAATTTTAAAAAAATACATTCCAACTTCTCAAGTAGAAAAGATTTACTCTATTAATTATAACCTCTTAGCAACGTAAAACCAAAGAAAAGTAGAGTGATTTCAATTTTCTTCTTGCGCGAAGATTCACTTAATTACCTGAAGCCAAGATTTCTATAAATAACTTTAAAGTCATTTCTAATATATATAGAAGAGTTCTAAATATCATGCCTAAAAATACACCTACCAACTAATGATCAACCCTGCCACGAATATAAAAAATTAAGAGAATAGCAACGATCGTAGTAAAGTCAATATCTTTAGAAATGAAGGATCGACCTTAAGCCATGTAACCTGCACACTTGACATTTATCTTCTCATCTCCTTAAATTTGTTCCTTTATATTTATGTGAAAAATATATTCTCAACAAACTTCAAATATTTTACAAACTTCTAGAAAGAAGTAAAAATATTTACCTTGAGATTAATAATTTAAAAATTAAATTTTAGTAAAAAAAAAAGTCTTTATATTCATATGACATAATTAAATATTTATTCCTATAACTTACATATCAATTTTACTTATCATAGTTTAAACGGTAACAATTCAAAAATGAAAATAAAAATTATTAAAAAATATGCTATTTAATATTAATGATATTAAATATTATATTTTTTCAACATAAACTACTCTTAATTAAGATAGAAATTATTAACATATTTGATAAATTGTTATAAATATCTGATAGAAATAAATCCATAACATAATTATTTAATAATGAAAGGCCAACTCTTTAAATCCATGCGATATGGTTACTATGGGTGACCTGTGTGATGGATAAATTAATTGAATAATTTATGACTTTTTTTTCTTCTTAACTACATAACATAATTTCCCGAGCTGTTGAATGAATACTCAAGTAGATTTCAATTTATTAATATCAATTTATTTGTAATTTTCATTCCAATTACTAAATTATAATAATAGCCATAAATAAATGTCGTTTATGGAAAAAAAAAAATAAACATCAGAATAACAAACATTTGGTATGTGGACAAATATAACGAAAAAGAAAACTAATTATAAACATCATAAAAGAGTTTGTAAATGAAACATAAATATAAATACCTAAAATTTGTCCAAAATTTAAAATTAAAATAAAGAAAATAATTGCATCCCAAATTATTTTAAGGGTCATGAACCAAAATAGATTAATCAAAAATTCAAATTCAAATGTAGTTGTAACCTTATTGTAATGTGTTAACTCGTGTATTGTATGATTGTCATGTACGTGTTTTTTTTAATATATAAGGAGTATTTATAAATATTTTTATAAAATTTTGTAAGGGTTTAATTGGTTAAAAATAAAGGAGGATTACGAATTTTTAGAAAAATAAATTTTAAAAAATTAGGTTTTCATTAGGTTAAAAATATTAAAATATAATTATAATAAAAATATTTTTCAAATTGAAAACGGTTTAAAAACTTAATGGAAAGGCTTTTTGCCCAATTTTGCAATATACTACCAAAATATACAAAAAATTATGCATCAAACTTGTGTTTTGATAAATTTTCCTATTTGATTTGATAAAAAAAAATCATCTTCAAGAGTTTTGTTTTATATAATATATATAATATAATTTATAGATTAATAAATTTACATATAATATAAATGTATAAAAAAAATTAAATTTTCCTAGAAAAAAGAATACACTTAATAATTTACATAGTTGAGAATATATAAGAACTGATAATAATTTACTTATAAAATTGATTGTAGATATTAATTTAATTCATAAAAAACACATTTATATTAAAAATTATTATTATTATAACAATGAATTAAAAAATTATTTTCATCCTAATTATTTGGATGCTAATGTGATTTTAAAAGAAACGTTTGTTTCTAGTTAAAAAATTATGTCAGTGAGAATTATATTCCTAAGAATATTATGCTTGAAAATATTATTATCACTTTGACTATTATTAGAAATTTTAGAATAAAAAAATTATTTAAATTAAAAATTTTAAAAAACTAAATAAGAAATGTTAAGAAAGAAACCAAATGGTAATTATTGTAAAAAATAACATTCATTCTCATGAGAATACAAAATATCTCTTTTTTAACATGAAAATAAGAAATCATGTAGACATGTGTATTTTATATTACTGAGAATCAATCATTTTTAAGAATATTTTATAAAACTTGTAGCTAAAATGAGAGTGGAATATTCTCAATTTCACATTGTTAAAAATCTTTCTTAATACCTTAAAAGAAATATTTTTCCGAAATAATTTATTCATTCTCGTAAGTTATGTATAAATTATTCTACTTAATTTCGTAAAATAAAAATTGATTTTTGACATTAATTTTAATTATATTTTCTATGTTAGTTAAAACAAAACATTCTTGTATGATATAAAATAAGAAAAAATACACTTATATTAAAAAATTTAATGAATTAAAGAAATTTAATTTTACTCTAATAGTTTAGATGATAGTGCGATTTAAACCTTATAATAAATTAAAAATAATATAATTTATATATCCATTAAACATAAATATTCACGGCATTAACTTGGGAAGACTAAATTTTATATAAAAAATGCAATTTTATTGTAAAATTAAGTATTAATGTTTTCTTATGTAAAATATTTAATTTAAAAATTAATAAACGTTCATGTTTGACATAATAAGATTCCCTGCAATAGATATTCTCTAATATAAATATCATTAATACGATCCTCGTTATAATAATTGTCCAACTTTTAAAAAATAAATTAATAAATACTAAAAACTCAAGCACTTGAATAATCCCATATCCGTCAGCGACATTGTTTCATTAATAAACCTAATATTTATTTAAATAAAAGGTGAAATTAAAACTTTGCCTATTCTTGAATCACCAAACAAAAAAGGCTTCAGATGACTTCCCGCGTTTCAATATCTTTAACATCTTTTTTTTTTTTTTTTTTTTTTTTTTTTGTACATAAGAGAAAGTACATAGCAACAAAAGAACCATAAGACTACAAAGCTGAAGAGCAATAACGTCGCAACTCTGTAAAAACAGCCACTGCCACTGGTGTGTCGGTTTTTAGCATCCCAAACAGCTAGTAAACCTGTGAGCTATGTGTTTTAGTAGTATTTTTTAAGTGACGAGCAGTGGATATTTTTCTTACGGTTATATCATGGAACTTATTTTTGGAGGGGGCGTGTCCTTCTGCAAGCACATCATGTAGTACGGATGTTTTTATTTTCCTTTGTTAGCACATCTTGTGTTAAGGTTGGAGTCTTAATAATTTTCTGTTTGCCTATTAAAAAAAACTAACAAGGATATATTCCAATGCAAAACTAATTCTTTTCACAATTCACTCTCGACATTCTTCACAAATGAAACCCATAAATTGCCAGAAGTTTGACAAATTAAATTAAAAGAGGTTGATTTATAAAAAGTAGGCAGATGGACATTTTGTTGTAAAGCAGTCTTGGTACTTCTCTTGATATTTCCTTCAACATCGTTAATCTGGTCTATATCAGTTTCAGTGCAAGATCTGCCTACTTTATTGCAGAGAAAATCGGTTTGACATAAAATTCTCCGCAAGATCGTAACCATATAACAATTTATCCACACTTGAAAGGGAAATAAATATACATGGACTCCATGATTTTAAGTAAAGATTTTCAGAATTGTCCCAAATGTTCTGATAAAAAAGATTACCAAGTTGCCTATTTTAGACAGAATTATAAAGGAATTACCAAGCTGTGGCGGCCTTCTAAGTTATATATTAGGTGAATCGACAGCCAAGAAAAACTCTCATTTGTACTCTACTTTGGTAAAATATATTACTATGCAACGAAGTTAAACAAATCCTAAAAATCAACCATAGCGAGAAACAACAAACTAACAAAAATTAGGCTATTAAGAGAGCGGCGTAGAAGACTAAGAGTACTTGTAGCCATTCTTTCTCTAATTCTAAACCAATACAATTGATGTACTCGTTACATACCCCTTTTGATGTTAAAATATATAATAAATAAACCTCACAGAACGATTTATTGAGGGTAAATCTTTTGAATGATTTTAAGCAGTAATAAGTTATAGCCAATGATAGAAGGACATTTTATTCCTAAATAAAAAAGATATATTTCGTAGAGCACTCCTAATTAACTACTTCAGAACACAGTAGAAATTTTAAACGCCATCTAAGAATGCCATCATTTGCTATAGTTTAACAGAATATACAAAAAAAAAAAAAAAAAAAAAAAAAGACAATGCACTCTACAGAGTTAATGAAGAAAATAAAGTCATACAAAAAGGCAAGAGAAATACAGCAGAGAAAAAATGATATTCTTTTGTATTTATATTATAAAAACATTTTTCCTAATAATAAAAAGAACTCTGATTTTTACATTTGAGTCTCTTTTTGAGAAGAGAGAATATACAGATAGAAAAAATAAAAAAAATAAAAAATGAAATGTGATGTAAAAAGAGGTAAAACTAAAAAGAGGAAGAAATGGAAAGGACATGTGGACACAAAAATATCTAGTATTAAACTAAGTAATGAAAGACTAGTACATATTCAAAAATGACCTCCTGCTCCATCTTTTCGTTATCTTCCTTCAGCCTATTCTCATGACGAAGCTCATTCTTCTTATCCTGCAAGAAAAAGAAAAGTTCATAACTACACACAACCAACACACTCTCATGATCGCCACATTTTGCCAGAAACGGCACATAGCAAATTGAATTTTAGACAAAAATAACCATATTACATTGATTTCAAACCTATGAATCATGCAGCAACTGAGACATCTTCATCGGCATATTTGGGCACTATCAAATTTCAGAAATTGACATATGTGTTCTGCCTCGTACCATGCTTGTCACCTGCCATGTTGGTGGTGCCTGCATAACATTGAAAAAGTGGATTTAACCCACATGTTTAATTTCTATGATTTATATAATTTAGAAGAAGAAAAAAAGTGGCACAGGAACCACACAAGACTTGCGCAGCCACCAACAGACCAGCTACTCCCCACCTACATGCCATTAAGGCTTGTAAAAGAAATACTCGTTCCTCTTGATCTAGTTCATGTTCATTTACTTTCATTGGGAGTGAATGAGTCAAATAAAAACAAAATTTCAAATTGTCCTGAATGTAAATACAAAAGTACAGCAAATTGCATACCTTAAGGCTTGTAAAAGAAATACTCATTCCTCCTGATCTGCTTCATGTTCCTGGACTTTCATTGAGAATAAATGAGTCAAATAAAACAAAATATCAAATCTTGTAATCTTCCTTGTAGAAAAAGCTGCAAGAAATATGGGTTTACCCTCTTTTGATATACAATAGTAGTTTTAAAAGGCTAAAATAACAGCAATCAAATTTGAGTGCAAAACAAAAAGAAATAATAAAGATTTTGGGTTTGGTCGTAATTTTGAATTCTGCAATTTCTCTCTATGCTCTTTCTCCTCCAACGCTCCCCAAACTCAGCAAGGTTAATCTCTCTTGCAATTTCGGCAATTTCTTCATCAACGACCCTTTACTTTTCAATCTCTTCAAGAACTGTGAGTTTCTTGAAGATGTTGGGATCTTCCAGTGCAATTTTGTCACACAACTCAGCGTTGCTTATAGGATCCACAGGAGATCTTGTTAGAAAGAAATGAGACTTTTTGAGACCCTGTATCACTTCTGAATTCATTGGAGCATTGATGGGTTTGAAGAGCTTGACTTGTATAGAATGGATGAGATAAGAATCATGGATGAATGGCGCAGCAAGTGATAAAAAGAAAGAGTCGGTTTACAGATTTGAAAACAAAGAGCAAAATTTGCTGTAAACAATGGAAAGAGTCATTTTCCAGCTTCCTTTTTAAATGAACTCATAACTTCAGTGCTGTGTTAAAATGCCATGCACTGTACGTTTGTTGAGAACTCTCAATGCAATAAATCTCAAATACAGCTTCATCTCAATATCCCATACTATTTTGTTTGAATGTATTACTTATTTTAATTAATGTATTTCCATTCTCGATAATGTCAAACTAGAATCATTGGGAAAGGACATCAATTACAGGAAATGAGATACAGAGAATTTAACTGCAGAATGTAACTGATAAAAATAAATTTATTCATAAAGACAGGTAAGTGCATTGTGAATAGCTAGATACAATACAATGATGACAAAATTGTTGTGCATTCAAATGCTACCTAATATAGAACTAGAAGAGGTCTGACTTTTATTTTCCATTCATTATACAAATTGTGATGGAAAACAAAAAGTGTATCACCAGGCTTAAAAAGATTATCAAAACTATCGTGCAAAGAATATGCACTAGTGCATCAAAATGTTCCTTTTCCCCACAAAAGACTAAGAAAAATGAATAAAAAATGGTGTATGATTATGTCAAAAAAATGTCTGAAATATCTCAACAAAGGATTGAGCTTCATCTGTATACCTCTATCCTTGGAAGCATAGCATCACAGATCTTTGAATCTTAACTGATAAATTCCACACTCTTCCAAGTATTACCTAGTCTCAGGATATAACATGTGAAAACATGAAAATAGTTGAATTCAATCATCAGGATCACCATAGGCATCTTCAACCTGTAACAAATTAGAAAATGTATCAGGACCAGAGGATATAGTAGTTATATAAGGCATCATGTATCTAAGGAAAAAGAGGGATTCTTACCGAGACAGTCAGAAAAATATACACGATTCTGTATGGGGAATTTACACCTCGAAAGGCAAAACCCATTCAAATGTAGGTACGTCTTTTACTCGTTAGCCATGTGGGAATGCCAAAATGAGAATAACAAATTACCATTCCATCATCCTTGCATCATAAGTTTATTCACCACCTCCAATAACATGCTCAAGATGCCAAACTACATGCAATTTATAGTCTTTGTTTAGATGCTTCAACAGGGCACTATGTGTGCATGAATCAGGCTGAATTTCTTTATCTAGCATATCCTTATACAACCTCAAAGCTTCCTGCCAATGGCCTAAGTTACAGTTCTCGTTTATCAAAATAGTGTAAGTATATTTATTTGGAGAAATGCCCTTTGCTTGCATTTCTGCAAAAAAATTGTATGCCTGATCCATCTTTCTCACCTTGCAAAGCCCATTGATCAAAGCATTGTAGGTTATCACATTTGGATATACCCCCATCTCGTGCATCTTAAAGAAGTGTGAAATAGCAAGTTCCAGCCTTCCCCTAACTGCATATGAATGAATCAAAACAGTGTAAGTGACAACTGAAGGAAATATCCTTTTGCTCAACATCTCATGGAACACCACTCTAGCCTTCCTAAGATGCCCAGCCATCAAGTGAGCATGGATGATGCTGGTATATGTTACATGATCTGGAACAAGTCCATCGTAGAGCATTTTCTTCACAAGTTCACTTGCTTCTTTCAAATTGCCCAACTTGTGGAGCCCATCAATAAAGACATTATAAGTGATCAAATCAGGAGGAAAGCCTCTGGCTAGCATTTCTTCTTGCATACCAAAAGCCTTAGATGGGTCACCAAGCTTCAGCTCACCCACTATTCGAGTTATGTAGGCAAAATGATCTGGCTGCAATCCTCTATCCAGCATCTCATCAAATAACTCCCTAGCCATTGGCAAGTTCCCCATCTTGCAAAATCCTCTCACAAGAATTGTAAAAGTAAATACATCAGGATTAGGCCCATGTTTAATCATTTCATCTTTTAGCCGCCTGGCAACATCCAAGTCCCCCAATCTGCAAAGACCGTCGATAAGCGTATTATAGGTCACAACACTGGGAACAAGACTTCTGTATCTTAACTCAACAAATAAGAGAAAAGCCTCCCCTAAGTTTCCCAACCTACTGTAACCATAAATTAAAGTGTTATACGAAATCAAATCTGGCATCAGATTCTTATTTACCATAACATCTAACAACTGCCTAGCATCACTAACTCTTCCCCACTTGCAAAGGCCATACATAATTGTATTGTAGGTCGCAACTGTAGGCAAAGCTCCTCCACTCAACATCTCCTCCCCAAGGCTTGCGGCTTGGTCAAGCAGCCCTTTCTCACAGTAGCCGCGAATTAAGGGGTCATACGTGTAAGCCGAAACCTTGAGTCCCAATCTCAACATCTCTTGGATCAGTTCCTTAGCCTGCTCCAACTCTCCTTTGAGAGACAAACCATTCACCAAAACATTATACGTCACGTCATTGGGCGAACATCCCATCATCTGCATCTGAAGCAAAAGCTGCAGAGCTTGCTGAATGTCCCCTTGCTTGCAAAAGAAATCCAACATGGTATTATAAGTAACAGTAGTAGGCTTTATCCCACACTCCACCATGACATTATAAACATCCCTAGCCACGTTGCTATCCCTAAGCAATCTGAGAATCCTATTGCAATTCTTCACATCAGGCAACAACCCCTTACTAACCATCTTATAAAACACCAACAAGCACTTCTCAAGCATCGATTTTTTGGTGTAAATCCAAAGCAACAAATCCAGAAGCTTAACAGATACCTCCGAAGAAACGTGGCCGTTAGCCAGAACATCCACGACGCCGTCCATTCTAACGGAAACCACTTTCTCCATGACACGATACGCAGACCGCATCAACCCATTCCGCGCAAGAATGTCGAGAATAACAGCATAGGCCAATTCAGATCGCTTGAACCCGGTTTGCCCCTCGGCCCATCGAAAGAACCGGAGGGCCACAAGGGGCCGGTGTCGAACCGTGTTAAGAACCCGGACCAGTAAGTCCGGTTCGGCAACCGCGGCACGAAAAAGCACGACCCAACCCTTCTGGTCCCAAACGGCGTCGTATGTGCTGAAGGAAAAGGCTGAGGGCAAATGGAAGCGCGCTTTGAGGGTTAAGAAGGATTTAAAGGCTCTAAAAGAGAGGTTCATTGAGTAGAGTAGAGTTCTTTTGTGTTGTGTTGTGGCGGCTACGGTGGCGATGCCATCAACAGGAACTTGCAATCTCGCCTCCCGCACTCGCAAACGTGTTTAGATCCTCTCCATTTCATTTATAAGTTGAATTTATGAGTTCGCTTTTTAACTCCTTAGTCCTGCAATTCCTTACCAAAACTTTTATAAGAGAAATACTTATTTGTAAGTTTACTACTGCTTAAAATTTCTTTGTTGTATTGTCATTTTTTTTTTACTTAAACTTAAATTCAAAATTAAGTGTCGTATCATTTCTACGTATCAATTTTTGGTTACTACAAAACCTAGAGCAAGTGTAACATTGAGACTAATTTTTCTTTCTAACATATCAATATGTCTAATATCTTATGCATCTATGTACCATTTAAAGTATTGATTAAAATACTCTTTTCTCTTAGATATTATATTTTAAACTTTAATTCTTGTTCTTTTTTTTTCAGTCTTTACCTTCAGTATATGATTAGTTAATTAATCAAAAATATTATTTTTAATATTAATAATATATTTATAAATCATTATTCAAATAATATTTTATCAAGTAAACCTGTTATTAAACTTTTAAAATAATGAATGTAATTTTTCATTTTTATTTAATTTGAGTAAAAAACTATTTAACTAAACTAAATTTCTTTCATACCATCTAAGCTATCGGTTTAAATACGTTGTTTGTCTTAAATATTATATTTTTTAACTTTAATTTTGGTTTAAATTTTTTTAGTCTTTATATTTAATAAAAAAATATATTTTTAAAAATTAAGCAATTAAACATTTAAATATAAACTAATTCTAAAAGTAAAAATAAAATTTCTTTAACTCGTTTTTATTTTATATAAATTGCAAGTATTTATGAATCGAGAAGTTTATATTACAATTTAAGGTTACATAAGACAAGTTAAGAGTATACTTACAAATAAGTATTTCTCTAAAAACTTTTATGACTATGAACGTAAGAGGAGAACTTGTAACTTAAACTTAGAAGAACGTGAAGAATAAAAAAAGCTCTCTAATCAGTAGTGTCGCTTGCACGAAATTGAATCTTAGTCATTAATTTTTTATAAACACATCTCATATGTTCAATAAGAGAAATGGAGATATCCATTTTGTTCAGAAATGAAGTGGATCTGAAACTCACTCGCACCCCTTGCTTTTCTTATTTAGTTCCATGCATCAACCTTTTGCCTAAACTACAAACTAAAGCCAATCCTTGTCATTTATTTTAATTTCCATTGCTTGCTGGCAACATAATCAGCAAGTGCCATGTTAATAACTTATTGTTAGCAAAAAGAAAATGTTGCAAATCGCTTAGGTTAAAGATAAGGTGATAGGTCAGTTCATCTCATTCGGTCAAGAGCGGGGGATACTAAACATTTAAGAGGCTGACCTTAGCCCTGAGTGTCTTGTGGTCCAAGGCATCCTTTATTAGAAATGTGATGTGTTTTGTTCTCCATTTCATGATAACCATCACATCTTTTAGATGGTCTTAGGAGCATTTTCCATCCAAAGACATCAAGCAACTAACCAAATCAGAGTTGTCGCACCTAAATGGTAGATACATACATGATCATAAAACTAATTTTTTGCTAAGAAAAAAGTACATTTTATTGGCAATCATGTTTCTAGAGTTTACCAAATCCTAGCACTAAGTGCAATGAAATGAGTCCTGGTAGAAACTTATTCTGTACAATTAAAATAAATAAGTAGCAATTACTAACAGATGACTAATGCAAGGCTCATTGAAACAACGAAGTTTTCCATTGAAACATGAAATAAGAACAAAGGTTATTCTAAAATTCCTATTTTGGAATATAGCTTAACAAGCTGGAATCCTGCCATCTCATAGCTTGGGAGCAAATTTTGGGCGATCCCACTCTGTGACAACATGGTCCCGAGTTATCTCCTTGAGGGAACGGCAACCACTTAGAGCCATAGTTAGTTCAAACTCATCACGAAGCATTTGAAGTACTTTTCTCACACCAGCTTCACCATCAGCAGCCAATGAGAACACCACAGGTCTACCAATCTGAAATTTGAGATGAAAGGCAAAGATATAAATAGCAGGAATGTGGAGTTAGGTAGATTATTTTAGATCATCTGCCCCCAATGAAAAACTAGTAAACCAATGAAATAGAAAAGCTTCTTGGCATATTCCATAAGTTTCCGTGGCATTTGTTGAAATAGTAAAATGATATTCTAAGGAAATTTCTAAGATTCACGGTTATACACTTCTCTGTAGAACATAGGAACTACACCTCTATGATGCATATATGCTTCAATAAGGCAAACAAACACACATATAATGAAGCTAAGCATTCAACTGTCTAATTTGCTATGATGGTGATCAAACTTTCAAGTACTTACGAATACACCGGCTGCTCCAAGTGCTAGTGCTTTAAAAACATCTGTCCCTCGGCGAATTCCACCATCCAGAAAAACTGGAATTTTTCCTTGTACAGCTTTAACTACCTATTCAAGTCAAGCAACCAATATTTCCAATATTTTGAATGAATTGAAAGAGGAAATTATTCAATAGGACTCAAAAATTTAAAGAGAAAATGAAAATGCAATGTTGACGAGTAAGCAAGCAATGAAAAAGAATTTTGCAATGATTCAAATATAACAGCTTCAAAGTTTTAATGCATAAAGCATGATGAAATGAAATCAAACAAAGAATGGTAGCAAGTGGTTCGTTTCTATTTCAATTAATATAAAATTTCCAGGAATGGATAGGATCCAGTACCTCTTCCAAAGCCATAATAGTTGCAGGGACATAGTCGAGTTGGCGAGCTCCGTGATTGGAAACAACGATTCCAGCAGCACCAGATTGTATGGCTATCCTTGCTACATTATTGGCACAGGATATGAGACAAAGATTCAAGATTAAGTAAACAATTCTAACAAGATCTATGGGCATGGAAGAAACAAAGTGTATCTGTTTGATAGGCTTACCATCTTCAGCAGTAAGTACACCCTTTACTAAAATTGGCAATGAAGTGATTGTTTGAAGCCATTTGATATCCTGATACAAGATATACCATACTATTACTTCCACATTCAGTGTCACATATTAGGAAATTGTGTGCGTAAAAGATCTATATCACCTTCCAGTTGAGTGACCGATCAATTTGTCCAGCTACATAAGAGGCAAGAGCAGAGTCACTAGTCTGCAACATAATCCCAAACAGCAAATAGTAACAATAAGAACAATAAGATGACCAATAATGAAAGACCCGTCTGATTTATCACATACCTTGTCCAGCTTTCCAAGATACAATCCTTCAAAATTCTTCAAAACCAGGTTTGGTGGCAATGTAAATCTGTAAAATACCCCCATCAAACAAGCCAGTAGTAAATATCTTAAAGTGGGAAATTTATCAATTCAACCGCGACGAGCCATGTAAAGTTTTGTGGAAAAGCTGCTCTGATTGAAATTTCTAAATGGTTGCCAACCTGTTTTTGATGTCAGCCTCCCTACGACCAAGAATTGGGGTGTCCGCAGTAAGGACAATTGCCTTGAAACCAGCTCTTTCAGCTCTTCTCACTAGCTGAGCAACCATATTTCTGTCTTTAAACACCTGAGAGAAGAAAAGAACAGTAGCATATTAGGTATAAAGACAAAATTGTTGAGAATTTTGGATAAGAGGAGATACTAATTTGAGTGATTGCATAACTGAAGCAAGGAGAATAATGATTTGATATTAAAAGGAAGTGTGGAGGAAATTAAAGAGGAAGGAAAATAAATGATTTGTGTAACTATTAAGATCTTTTCTGGCAAAAATCACCCGAAACAAAATCCAAATAATACATTGCCCTGTGGCAGTTTGCAGGAATCAAGCCTTAATTTGCCAAACTCAAAAACATAGATAAAAGTCCAACCAAAAAAATTATATTGGCAATTCATAGAAGTGATTTATTGCTTTATACTAAGTTGCTTGGAAAAGTTTTATTGTCAAGAAAATGTTCTTGTATTCAAGGGGGAGACTTTTAACACACATCACAGAAAAGAGAACTATGGAAATAAGAAACGAGGAAAAAATACCCACATAAAGTTGAAAAAAACGAATGTCGGGACCTGTTGAAGCAACCTCCTCCACACTCGAAGTAGCCCATGAGGATAGTGTCTGTGACAAAAAAGTTTATGAAAACTAATATGCTGAAAAGTAAATAATTACAACAAATGCATGCAGTTCAGTAGGCATATACAATTTCATATTACAATCAAATAAATAATAAAACTGGAAGGAAACAAATATAGTTTTTGTCAGGAAATAAAACCAAAGTGCATGACAAATATGGTGAAAGCCAAACCATGATTGTTCCAGCTGCTGATGCTGCTCTAGCAGTAGCTAATTCTCCTGCACAAAAATTGCATAATTTGTTTTAATTCAGAAGTTTTTCCCAATTGTTGTTGTAGTAAGAAATAAACTCCAATTAAAAACATATTAAGAATCGGGGAGTTATACATTATTATATTAACAAAATCAGCAGAGTTCGTGTTTAAGTTTGATTAATTTTGTAATTTGTAGTTATACAAGAAATAACAACCACAAGGTCGGAGCATTATGCAATATTCTGCTCTATAAAACACTAAAAATTATATATCTTCCAGAAGCTCCCAAACCATTTTCTGTTGCATTTGAAAACACTAGCTTTCTTGAGACTCTCTTCAATTCATTGCAAACATTTTAGAAACAATTTAGACAATCTTAGCTTGCTGGAATTTTCTCCCTGGAATGGTTATATGATATTGACTGAGATTTTAAGATAAATTCATTTGCTGCGTATGGATTGTAATCTTATTTAAGAAAGGATAATAGCAATTTTTGTTTAGAAGGGAATGCTCTGTTGTCTTCGTAATTAAGCAAACCTCTTATAAATTCTCCTTTCATGTTCTTGTGCTCATAGCACATTAAAGTATACAGAACCTATATCGGTATCAGCATAAACATACTCCGTAAGCTTTCTTTCAAAGAGCCAAAAGATACCTTCTCATTCAATTAAATGCTAGGAAGCTATATATTATGGCATTCTATATCCCTCTTCCCATAACCTTTCCACCTCAAGGTATGGAAATGTGTAATTCTGTGCTCTTTGCCTTATGAGAGTGAAGTAGTATACATAACAACAACAACAAGAAAAAAAAAACTGATGTTTAGTTTTAGGTTTGGAGGCTTTCAAAGTCTACTCAAAAAGTAAACCTGAAAAAATTCTTTGTTTGATTTTCAGTTGGATTCGATTGTTTTTTTTAACAGCAAACAAAAGATTTATTAATATCAATTTAAGCACAAGGTGTGCCCAAAATGAGCTTCATGATAGTAGCAGTGATAGTACTAGTTGGACTTGACAGTAAACTGAATTTTATCTCAATTTTGCCTTGAAACTCAGTGTGAAATAGAAGTAAAGGAAAAGTTGTTTTTGCATACTCAATTTACAAAATAAAGTTCATTCAAACTTAGATTTGTAAACTTTAATCCAAACACACCAAATGTAATGTCAATATCTTAATGTGGCGCAGACCAACGAGTCTGATCACATACCTTCAGGGTGAGCCATCTTTTGCATGGCTGTTGGAGCAATCATGATAGGCATTGATATTTTGAAGCCCAATACAGTTGTAGTCAAGTCTATCTTGTTTACATCAATAAGAATACGCGGCCGAAACCTGTTTGAAGTAAACGAAATAGATATTGAGAGAAGGGCTTCAGAATAGAATATATGAAAATTAATTAAAGGAAGCATGAGTTGCAATCCTACTGTGTCCTTAGTAATCAAAGGAAAGGTAAACTTATATTTCAAATGAAAAGATTCTAAAGGGGAAGAACATATAAATGGAGGTCCTGGTTCCTGAGAATAGTATATTACAGAATCCTTGAGAATGCATTTCGGTTCTCTTTCAAAGTCCACTGATCCTCTGCCCCTGATGCATAGTAGTCATAAACCATCTTTGGTAATTTTTCCTTTGCAATTGCTTCATACTCGGTAACATTAGTTATCATCTCCATCTTCATAAGATTTACTTACGATATCCGCAGGATCTGCTGAAAGTGAGTTTGAAGAATAGTGATTAAATAACATGAAATCATATCAAACGCATTCCAGTGCAAAGATGCCATGCAATATCAATAAATGGAAGCGTGAATATATCTGACGTTCACTGACTAATTTCAGAACACTAAAAAATAAAACATGCTGGTTAGAATCCTGTCAAACCCAATCTTGGTCAACGTGACAGCTTAAAGCAGAAAAACATAGTCTTATGGTGTCCCTCAGTGGCATTTCAATTAACCCCCTTCGAAGAGTAGTCTTTAATGAAAAAGAGTAACCATTCCATGTAAAATGAAAGATTCATCAGTCCCCACTACATGAAAGCAAGATCTTATGAAATTTGCACATCAAAACTACACTTTCATGATTTGTTATCTATGTACACATAATACACTTTCATGTTTCAGATATGATTTTTATAAGCTAATAGTTTTAGTTTTCACGTCTCAAACATGATTCCTCTGTTCTCAATGAGGTTCCAAACATGCTAAATATCTACCGGGGATATTTTCATCTACAAGTAAAATTACTTACTTTATCCTATAAAGCAAGTGTTGACTTTGGAGGAAACAGATCCCAACTTATGGGGTCATTTTACTGTATGTGATATTGGTGAGCACTTCCACTAACAGGATCACTTCAATTTACCCTTTCAAATTAAGTGAGCTAGAATCAGATTCAGAAGAAACCCATGATGGAAAACAAACCAAGGTATTAAAGATTCAAACTTTCAAAATGTTTAAACCCTGAACAGTACCTAAAACGATGAATTACAATCATTAATACGAAAAATGAAAGGAGCCGTAAATTAAGACTACAAAACAAAGATAATCATGTTCATAATCAATTAGTATAAAAAAAAATATTATCAAATATGTAATACACGACAACAAACAAATTGGAATTAAAACCAGGTGCTAAGTTGAAAGGGAGAACCTCTGGCTTGAGGTGCCGAGGTGAGTGGAATTCGATGGAAGCTAAGAAAAGGTGGCGAGAAAAGTAAGAGAGTCACAAGGTTTTTTAATGAGGCAAAGAAACAGAAAAGGAAAATAATAAAGAAATTGGACAGTGACAAAATGATGAGTATACTATCAGAATCGTCATAAAATCAATTATATCAAAAGAGTGGGACAAGCACTTGTGAATTTGTTGTCGAGGTGAATGAGCAACGAGACAAAACTGTTTCATGGACATGTGAGCCATCCTATTGTTGACCATGGCCTGCCGCAATTTTGGCAGCTTCATGGGTTGATGGTTTTAGGTTCCTACGTATGTTGTCAACAACTTTTGTAGGTTGCTCGATTGCTTTACGTAAATGATAGGATTCAATTATAAAATAATATTATAAATTTAAATATAAGAACAACTTTAACCGTGATTCTTCTCTAGTTCTTACAGAGTATGAATTTACCTTTTTCAAGTTCTATTATTGGAGAGGATCGAAGGTTTTGCTATGTGCAAAGGTTTTCAAGTTTTTCCACAATAACGGGTTTTTACATTAAAAAAATTCTTCATTTCAAAAAAGAAAGAATTAGAAAATTTATAAATAAAAAATATAAAATGTGAATTCTTTTATTGATTTACCATTACAGTAAATACTGGTTAAAGTTTTTAAATCATAACTGATATTATAGAGATCACTAAAATCATGTTAAGAACTTTGATGGTTGGAGATTGTTTAAGTAAATTTTAATTTTTTTTTATCTATTTAATGATATCATATTAAAAATATTCTTCAATTAATTAAAATTCAATTTTTAACACTCTTTCTATTTTTTTTATCAAATTTCAATTAATAGCACTTTAGAAAAAAAAGTTTATATTTTAAATTATATTAACTAATATTTTAGTTAACGTAAAAAATATTTGATTTTACTTATTATTTGAGCTTGGAAAGAGTAGACTTTTTTATTTATTATTGGTGAAACACATGTGCGTCCTTCACTGACCAAATCTTTTTAAAATGTTAAATTTTTTTTTAGCATAGTGTAGTTTTTAAGAGTTTTAGATAGTTATTTTTTATATGAGAGTTTATAAAAAAACAAAAAAAAAAAGCAGGTGGTTTTAATAGGCGGTTTAGAGAACAAATGGAATTGAATAGAAAAAAAAAAGTGAAGTTGATTACGAATGTAATTACTTAAAAAATGTGGATACCAAACTGGCTTGTTACCATTATTTCTTACTTGTTGGAAATAGGTATTTGTTTCTGAATTATTAATGTATTTTATTTTTAATTTTTTTAATTAACATAAAAAGATGGGTAAGAGATGTAAATAACTATTATGTTTGAAGAATTATATTTTATAATAGTAACATGTTTTAGAGATGATTTTTAGAATTAGTATACATTATAGATATATTATTATAGGTTAAATGTCTTTAAAATAAATTAAAATATATTTTTAATTCTTCGTTTTATTTTTTTAGTTTTAATTTGTTCTCTTAAAGTTAGATCAAAATTGATTTTTTCACCAATTTATTAATAATGGTGTTCATTTTGATTAATATAATATCTCTTAGAATTTATCACGTATCATTAAATTGACCAAGTTAACATTTTGATCAAACTAGCTAAAGTTAGTGAAAATAATTTATAATATTTTAATCTAACTAAACAAAGATACTTAAGGAAACCAAGTAAATCTTTTTAAATTTAAAAGATGAAATTACCAACTTAACTAAACAAAGATACTTAAGGAAATAAAGTAAAAAATAAATAAATTTAAGAGATGAAATTAAAATAAAAAAAGTAATTAACAATCAAAATTACATTTTAGCTATTATTAAAAATAATTTTAATGCTTGTTCAATGAATTTTAAAGATTACACTGTTTGAATAAAAATCCTGAGGAGAGGTTCATGACGATACTAAGGAAGAATAAGGAATTGGATTTTGGCAATATTCATGACAAGATTAATGTGGCAAATATAGTTTTCAAATTTGGTGACTGGGAAATTTCTATGTAATTCTCTGAAATTTTCTTTCAGAAGTTTCAAGAATTCGTAGCTTAGCAGCCGATTTTCTTTCGTAAATGCGTCAGGCCTAGGTTGGAGGATTAACATGCTACTATTTAGTATAACATGCATTACACAACTAAACAAGAGCTTCAAAATTTGGATTAAAAATATTAAAATAGAGAATACATTTGAAATATATTAGATTAAAATTTTAGTACTTATATGGGATACAATGGTTACTATAGGACGTATATCTATATTCATCCTCGTTAAAAAAAAAATGGATAAATCTTCTATCTTGAACCCATCCTTTTATGCAAATATCAGGGTATATTTTAATTTGGCTTAATTTTGACTTAAAAATTATTTATAAATTAAATTTAAAAATAAGTGTTTAAAAATAAGTTTTTTAAATTAAAAGTTGTTTTGTAAAAAACTTTTAAAAAATTAAATTTTTAAGAGCTGGTAAAATATAATTATAAATTAAAATATATACTTATATATTAAAAATTAAAAATATCACATAAAATTAATTTAATTTGGCTAAGTTAAAATTATATTCATCAATGTCAAGTTAAAAATACTTTAATTCAAACTAAGTTAAAGATATTTCGGTCAAAACTAAGTTGAACTTATTCTAGCAAGACTAAATTAAAGATATTTTGATTAAGGATAATTTAAAATTACTCTAACAATTATAAGTTAAAAATACTCTAGTTAAGGTTAAAATAAAATTACTTTGACTAAGCTAAGTTAAAAATACATTGGTCAAAGTTAAGTTAAAAATATTTTTGTGGGTAAGTCACCTTTAAACCTTAGTCCAACCTTCTTATTAAGTGGGTTATGCGAGACTAGGCCTTTTTTTGCCTTCTCTTTAGGTAGCTAAAAAATATTAGAACAAAAAATATAGATGAATGTCAGGCTCTAAAAAAATCTATGATTTTAATTATTATAAAATACATTATAATTTTAGATAATTAACAAATATGTTAAGTTGTAATGACATTGATACATCCAAAAGTATATATAAATGTTGTATTTTTTAAACTCAAATGTATTATATTAAACTAAAATGATAAGCGTGAAACACGTTAAAATATTGGATATGTCTAATAGTCTTTATTAAGCAAAACATGCATAATTTCTATGAGTCTTCATGACTTACACATTAATTACATTTGATTCTTCCTTATATATTTCCGTATGTTTACGGTAACTGTTATTGTAGTTCATATTAATTTTTATCATTTTTTATTTTAACGTTCAAAATATGAATACGTGTTTAATAAAAAAACAAAAAATATATGAGATAAACAAACTTCTAGATCAGAAGAACCATTGAGCCTTGGAGTTTGTAAAAGAGAAAATATTAAAATAAGAATATTCAAAAGAACAATTGTATTACCACAAGCTTAGAAAGCGAAAAAGAGAAAAAGACAAAAGGGTAAGAATATTCTTTATCCTTTAATGAAAGTTAAACATCTATAATATCAAAACGTAAAGAAAAGTAATACATTTCATGCACATCAAAATGTGAAGAAGAAAGAAAAACATTGTGTTACAACGAATACTTCACTCTTCAAGTCAATATATATTAATTTGCATGAAGACTCATAGAAATTAAAGACTCTAGTTGAAAAGTGAACCATTTTGTCTTGAAGCTCTTATATGTCCAAACATTTTGTAAAAATCTCATCTTAAGATTGTTTTTGTTTTTATTTGTTTATATCCTTAGAGTTGCTAAAATATATGTAATTTGTGCTAAATTTCTATATCCTCACTTTATGAATTGTCTTTATCTAAACAAATTTTGTGAAAGTCATGAGTGACTTAGTGAAAAAGAATACTTAGATACTTAATTGGGTGATTAAGTGTTGTAGTTAATATTGCTAAAATGGGTTTCAACCCGTAGGTCAACCTAGCCCACCAAGGGGTTCAGACTGGGTTAGGTTAAAAAAAATTAGCTTTTTTCAACCCATTAACTCACTTTCAATCCAACCTACTTTAACCTAGTCCACTTGCGCAAAACCCGTGGTGAGCCGAGTTAAGCCACGAGTTGACCCACTTTAATTTGTCGTTGTTAATTAAGTAATTTTTTTTATAGACGAAGATAAAGATGTTAAAAAAGATGAAGTTGTTGTAGATTTATCCATGCAAAACTTTAATGTTATTTATAAACAACAACAATGATCTAATGTATTGTTCAAGATTTTTATTATTTAAGATTATTTTGTGTTGTAATATGTTTTTAGACTATATTGTAACTTTGTTTTAGACTATTTAATTCTATTAGTTATATTTATAAAAAAATATGAAATATATTTTTTCAATTGAGTTTTTTTAATTTTTAATT
>JAMLFT010001734.1:0-29037 GCA_026544285.1 Pachyrhizus erosus
AGGTAGTAAGATTATTTTTTAAAACTAAAAATCAAATTTATAAAAAAAAATCTTAGTTTTAAAAATGAATGTAAAAATGTTGTAAAATTGAGTTGAAAACTGTTTCAACTCTATTTTTATGAATGCATTTTATTTTAAAAATTAGATTTAAAAATCAAAAATCAAAAACTCACAACCGCCTTAAATAACTCTACATCCATTTTCAAGACTAAGAAATAAAAAGATTTGTGTATTTGATTTTGTTTTAAAAGACACTCTTTCACTATCTTTAACAATAATTTTTGTTGTTGTCAACACCATCTCCACTACTATCACTACCACTAGTGTTGTCATTGTCATTACCACTAGTGTTGTCATTGTCATTGTCACCACTACTTTCATCCACCACCACCTTTACTATATTGCTTCTTTATAATGTTGTTGTTATTCTTCATATGTAATTTTTTGCTTAATAAAAATTAAACACAAATTATAAAAATATTAATGTTATATATCTTTATTATTGTAGTTATTTTCATGTTTGTGTTGTTTTTTTACTATTATTTGTATGTTGTTAATATATTTTTGTTGTGAAAAGTTATATTTTTCATTTTTACTATTTTTATTATTTTTTAGTAGGATTCATTATTTTTACTTTTATGTGTTGATATTTTTTATATTGTATTATTTCATAGTGAAACAAGATAAGATAAAATGATTTACTAATTTTACCACTCTTTAATTTACAACAACTTTTTAAAACTAAAAAAATAAAACTAAAATTTAAAATTTAAAATGAAAAAAAAAACACCCCAAAAAGTATCGTAAGTATCAAAGCATTTTACATTGATTATTGACCATGTAGTATAAGATTATTTCAAACCTAAAAGACTGATATCAAAATCATATCTTGAGTATGTAATTACGTTAAATATTTAAAACTGGAATTTTATTGTTCATAATAGTTTTATCTATCTCAAATAAAATGAACTTTTGTAGAGTATACTTATTATATATATATATATATATATTGATATGAATTGACTCAAGAATCATCTTGAAAATAAATAAAATGATAGAAACAAAAACTTGACACTAATCGCAAGAATCAAAGTTATCAAAGGAGCATAACCCTAACCGTGACCTTAATAGAACCAACACTATAAAATTCTTTAACCCAATAATAAAGGGAAACTCTCACAAAAGAAAAAATTTAATTCATTCAAATTTGACTTTCTTGTTCTCTCCTTTATATAGGTTTATATTTGTAGGAAATTAGTAAAATAAATAGCAGAAAACAAATGTTAAAAAGTTTGAACTAAAGATAAGATAATAGAAAAAAAATTTCTAATTTTATATTAGCCAAAGATAATCTAAACTAAAGATAAGATAACATTATGAGACTAATAAAGGAAATAAATCCTAAGATAAGATAAAATATATCCTAATAATAAATAAAGATATTTTTCAATTTCATTAATATGTAGAAAAGTGATCTATTTTTGTATAGTCTTTAATCCACTTTGCTTTGAACATTTATTGACTTTTATAATTAGACTTTACAAAACTTGTTTCATAATCTTAGTTTTAGACCTAGTCATGAACTTCTAATTTCATAAAAAAATATCTTGTGTTGGCTTGTTGTGCTTTCTTAATCATTCTCTCTTATATAAACCTAGCAATACCCAATTCAAGAATTATCTTATACCTATAATTTGAAAATTATGACTATAAATATTTAGATGAAATAAATATTTTAACTTGTCTTTATTTCAGTTAAAATTAGGATTTTTTTTCTATTATCTTATATTTAGTTTAAATTTATAATATTTGTTTTTTGTTATTTAGGATTTGTTTTCTATTATCTTATCTATAGTTTAAATTTATATGATTTTTTTGCTATTTATTTCTTCTAATTCTTTGTAAATAGTAACCTATGTAGAGAAAAACAACTTAGATTTAATGAATTAATTATTTTCTTTTGTGAGAACTTCCCTTTTGTTTTTGGGGTTAAAGAAGAACTTTTATAGTGTTGGCTACAACAACAGCAGGTCTTTGATAACTCTAGTTCTACCAGCAAGTCGAGGTTAAGGTCAAGCTCCTATTTCTATAATTTTTCTTTTTTTTCAAGACAATCATTTACCTCGATTCGTATCATTTATTATCAAAGTTTCGACTTTTGAATTCAGGTTTTATCTATCCTCCTTTTAGTTTGTTTTCTTTAATCCTTATTGTTTTTGTTGTTAGCCTATTTTTGTTCTTATATTCCTTTTTGCTATCTTCCATTGTGTTTCTTCTTTTCTATCATCTTCTCAAAACAAAAGAAACACACAAAAAAAAACATGAAAAAAAGAGATATCTTAAGTAGTGCTCAATCTATTACTTCAAATATATTCTATTACTCACAAAGTGTCAATTTTATTCTTTCTTTGTTCTATAAACCTTCTTTTGATTTATTCAAATCTGACTTCTTGTTCTGTCTTTTACATAGGTTCCTAATCCTAGTAAGGAATTAGAGAAATAAATAACAAAAAAACAATTCCTAAAATTTTGAACTAAAAATAAGATAATAGAAAAGAAATCCTAATTTACTTAAACAAATACAAGATAAATTAAAATGTTTATCTCATCTAAATTAAAAGATAAGATAATATTATCATCCTAATAAAGAAAATAAATCTTAAGATTGTTGTAATTAGTTGTTTTTACTATTTCTGGTTTCCTATAACTAAGGACATGTAAATGAAAGTTAGTTTATCTTTAGGTAGTCACCCACGTTGTAGGCCATATAAATAGTGGGTTAATTATTGTTTCTAGTTTTATATATTTTAGTAAGACTACAAAGTCTACTAATAGACAATGGTTCAGTTTTTTCAAGAAAACATCCTCTCTCAAATTTGTAACAATATTTTACTTTAATAATTGGTATTAGAGCTTCATTATTAGGGTTGATCTGGAGTGTGTAAGAGTAAAACAATGAGTGTGTGTGAGGGAAACAGTAAGTGTGAGTAAAAAAGAAACTGCAATTTTCTTTCAAGTAAAAAGATATGAGAAAAATGGCAGAAGGTGGTAGCAGTAGTTTCATGCAATCTGTTATTGCAAGGTTTAATGGTCATTATGATCATTAGACAATGTTGATGGAGAATTTTCTCCGCTCCAAAGAATATTGGAATCTTTTTGAGAATGGAATATTGGTAGCGGTAGATGGAGTAAAGTGTATAGAGGCACAACGCAAATTGACCGAGGAACAAAAATTGAAGGACTTAAAGGTAAAGAATAATCTTTTGCAAGCAATAGATCATGAAGTTTTTGAGATAATCCTTAAGAGACACACTGCAAAAAATATCTAGAATTTAATGAAGCAAAAATTTGAAGGTTCAACCAAGGTCAAAAGAGCACAGTTGCAAGCATTATGCAAATATTTCAATATTTTTTACAAGAAGGAAGGAGAGACAATGAATACATATTTTTCTCGTACATTAGTCATAGTTAACAAGATGAAGGCTTATGGTGAAAGTATGAGTGAAATAATCATTACTACAAATATTTTTAGATCAATGGTTTCAAAATTTGATTATGTGGTGAACTTAATTGAAGAATCTAATAATTTAGACATAATGACTATTGATGAGCTTCAAAGTAATCTTCTCATTCATGAGAAAAGGATGAGAAGCCATGGTGAAGAAGATCAAGTTCTAAAGATCTTACATCAAGACAAAGCAAGTAGAGGTAGAGGTCGAAGTAGTAGTAGTGGTGTATCTAGAGGAGGATAAGGTAGAGGAAAGGGAAGACAATTCTTCGATAAAGTTGTTATTGAGTGTTTCAAATGTGACAAGTTAGGTCACTTTCAATATGAATGTCCTAATTGGGAGAAAAGGGCTAATTATGCTGAACTGGCAAAGGAGATGATGAAGAGTTGTTGTTAATGTCTTACATTAAACTCAAGCAAGCCAAGATGGAAGAGATGTGGTTTCTTAATTCAAGTTGCAACAATCATATGACTGGAAACAAAAGGTGGTTCTCAGAGTTTGATGAAAGCTTTAGCCAAACTATAAAACTTAACAATAACACCAGAATGACTGTTGCAAGAAAAGGCAGCATTCGTATGCAAGTCAATGGATTTACACAAGTGATTTTCAACGTTTACTATGTTCCTAAACTTAAGAATAATCTATTGAGCATAGGATAACTTCAAGAAAAGGGTTTGGCTATTTTGATACAACATGGAAAGTGTAGTGTATATAATCTTGAGAAAGGATTAATCATGCATACTGATATGAGTGGAAATAGAATGTTTTCTTTGTTGGCTACCATGATACTAAAAACATGTTTAGTTTCTTCATGTTTTCAAACTATATTAGAAATGAATCTCATTTGTGACATTGTCGATTTGGTCACCTAAATTACAACAAATTAAAGACACTTTCTAATAAGAAGATGGTAAATGGACTGCCTTCACTCAAGATTCCAAAGAAGCATGCATATAGTGTTTAACTAGCAAACAATACAAAAACTCTATGTCTACGAAGAGTTTATGGAGAGCATCCAACAAGTTACAACTTATGTATGCAGATATATGTAGACCTATTAAACCAGAATCACACAACAACAAAAGGTATCTCCTGAGTTTTATTGATGATTTCGCTCGTAAACCTTGAATTTACTTCTTACATGAAAAATTAAAGGGTTTTGCCATGTTTAGAAATTTTAAAGCTTGTGTGAAAAAGGAAAGTGGTGCATATATTGCTTCTTTGAAGATAGATAGAGGTGGTAAATTTACTTCAAATGAGTTTGAAATTTTTTGCAAAGATCAAGGTATTAGTGACTGCAACCTATACTTCTCAACAAAACGGAGTTGCATTAACAAAAAATAGAACTATAATGAACATGGTGCACTCTATGTTGGCAGAAAAGCATATTTCTAAAATGTTTTGGCTAGAAGTTGTTAAATAGAGCGTGCATATTCTTAATAAATGTCCTATTGTTGTTGTACAAAGCAAAACCCCAAAGAAGGCATGGAGCGGTGTGAAACCAAAAGTTGATTACTTTAGAGTTTTCGAGTGTGTAACTCATACTTATATTCTAGACCAGAAAAAGAAGCAAGTTAGATGACAAGAGCAAGAAATATGTTTTCTTAGGCATAAATGATGAATCAAAGGCATACAAATTATATGATCTATATTTTAAGAAAATCATCATTAGCAAGGATGTGATATTTCAAGAAGAGGAATGTTGGAGTTGGGGTAGAAGCAAAAAAGAATGCAAACTAGATGTTTTAAAGTGGAAAAATGATGATGAAAGTGACATTAAAGAAGAAGTAGAATGCAATGAAGAAAGCAATGATGTTAATATAAGAAACTCAAGTGAAAATGCTTGATAGAGGCCTAGTCCTTGATGATGGAGAATGGAGCATTCAAGATCCTCTAACAAGATCAAGGAAGAAAAAACTTGAAGAAAAGATTGAACTCTTGTTGGATTTTTGTGAGTTCAAGCTTCATAAGTTTGACATTGGGCTACCCTTGGGTCACAAGCCCAATTTGAACATTTGTAATTTAGGATTCATGATTTAGGCCTTGTATTTTGGGCTAAGTAGTTTAGGACTTCTTTTGAATTGTATTTGTGTTTGGGCTTGTATTTTGGCCCATTAGGTTTAAGATATTGGATTTGTACTTGTTTGGTTTGGGCCTTATGTCTCTTGTGAGCCCACAACCACCACCATAGTTTGTTGATTGGCTTATGTTAGCTTGCTAAGTTGCCTATATAAGCTAGCAAGTCAATATTAGCCTCTTTTGAGTGATTTGAATGAAATCTCATTGTGAGTTTTAGAATTCTCTCTCTAGTTTCTAGTGAGTGATTTATCTTTGAATTCTTATCAAAGCATAGAAACTTTGTGGCAGATTCCTTCATTCCTTATCTTGAAGACTAATCTTCAAGTGGTGGAAACCAATTCTTCTCCCTAGTCCATTGCTTCTCTTAAAGATTTGCTTATTTTTTGAGAAAGATCCTTGGGAATCAAGCTCAAATTGACCTTGGAGATTAATAATGCTTCTCTTCCTAATAAAAAAATGAGGATCATGTACCAATACTAAATGAAGGGAGGGTAAGAAGAACACCATCTTAGATGATAGACTTTGAAACAGGTGAAAGTTTATTAGCTGAAGATAGTTTGAATGCTATGATAATGCTCACTAAAGATGATTCACTTACTTATAAAGAAGCTATCAAGAACAAGAAGTGGAGGGGTGCGATGATGGCAGAGATTGAGTCAATAGAAAAGAATAAGACTTGGGAACTAACTGCTCTATTAGAAGGAGTGAAACCAATTGAAGTTAAGTGGGTTTTCAAGACTAAACTTAATGAGAATGGAAAGGTAAACATAACAGTACAAAGTGAATTATATTGAAGATTTTGCTCCAGTTGCTAGACTTGACACCATCTAATTAATACTTGCTTTGGCAGCACAAAACAGTTGGGACGTCTTTTAGCTAGATGTAAAGAGCGCATTCCTTCATGGTGAACTTAGTGAAGAAATTTTCATGCAAAAACCGTTGGGATATGAGAAGAAAGGTGTAGAAGACAAAGTTTATAAGATAAGAAAGGCATTATATTGCTTAAAGCAAGTACCAAGGGCATGGTATAACAAGATTAAGACTTATTTTGTCCAAGAAGGTTTTCAAAGATGTTTATATGAACACATATTATTCACAAAGTCGAAGGAAAAAGGTAAAATTTTAATGGTAAGCCTTTATGTTAATGATTTGATATATGCTAGAAATGATAAAAGTATGTGTGATGATTTTAAGAATTCAATGATGTTGGAGTTTGACATGTTTGATTTGGGGAGAATGAGGTATTGTCTTGGAGTTGAGGTGGTACAAAATTCATATGGGATTTTTGTGTGTCAAAGAAAGTATGCTCGTTAAATTCTATCAAGATTTGGAATGGATAAAAGAAATTCAATGAAGAATCCTATAGTCCTAGGCACAAAGTTGACAAAGGATAAAGTTGGAACCAAAGTTGACAAAACTTTGTTTAAACAGGTGGTTGGTAGTATGATGTACTTGACTGCAACTCAACCTGATATGATGTACAAAGTGAATCTTATTAGTACATTCATGTCATATCCAATTGAATCTCATTTGCTTGCAGCAAAAAGACTATTAAGGTATTTGAAAGATATAACCAAGCTTGGAATTTTCTACAAAAAGGACAATTGCATAAATCTGATAGCTTACATTGATAGTGATTTTGTTGGTAATTTGGATGATTGGAAGAGTACTTCTGACTTTGTTTTCTCACTTGGTTTTAGAGCTATTTTGTGGTATTCTAAGAAATAACTTGTAGTGACATTTACTAAGGCTGAGTACATAACAACTGCATTTTGTGCTTATTAGTGTATTTAGTTGAGAAGGTTGTTAGAGAAACTTTGTCACAAAGAGAAAAAGAGTACCCTAATTCTTTGTGACAATAACTCTACCATAAAGCAGTCTAAGAATCCAATTTTTCATGGCATAAGCAAACATATTGATATAAGGTTTCACTTTCTCAAAGATTTAACAAGAGACAAAGTTGTGGAGTTAAGCTATTACAATTCTCAAGATTAGGTTGCAAACATAATGACAAAGACTCTCAAATTAGAACAGTTCTTGACATTACGCAATATGCTAGGAATGGTTGATGCTTCAATAATATACTAAATGTTTTTAGCATATAGTTTAAAGGAAAGAATGTTGTAATTAATTGCTTTTATTGTTTTTGGTTTCCTATTACTAGAAACGTGTAAATGGAAGTTGGTTTATCTTTAGGTAGTCACCCACGTTGTAGGCCATGAAATAGTAGGTTAGTTATTATTTCTAGTTTTATATATTTTAGTAAGGTTACGAAGCCAACTAATAAACAATGATTTGGTTTTTCAAGAAAACATTCTCTCTCAAATTTGTAACAATATTCTATTTTAACAATATAAAATAAAATATCTTAATAATAATTATTAAAGATATTCTTCAATTTCATTAACATAGAGAAAAGTGATATATTTTTGTATAGTTTTTAATACACTTTGTTTTGAATTTTTTTCCTGCATGATTAGATTTTGCAAAACTTATTTTATCATTTTTGTATGTCACTATTGACATTGATTTTTAATATCAATTGAACATATTTTTTTTTATCAAAATTAAATAAGATATTTAAAAAAGTTAGGAAATTTTGTCAAAATTCCTATGATTTTTGCTTTATTTGAAATATTTACACTGTCCAAATTTTGGTTGGAGAAACTAGTTTCTCTTTCTCTTTTTTGAAAATGGTGGAGAAACTAGTTTCAAATAAAGAAA
This sequence comes from Pachyrhizus erosus, assembly GCA_026544285.1. Classification (NCBI taxonomy): domain Eukaryota; kingdom Viridiplantae; phylum Streptophyta; class Magnoliopsida; order Fabales; family Fabaceae; genus Pachyrhizus; species Pachyrhizus erosus. The sequence goes on from JAMLFT010001734.1 coordinate 8,313, forward strand.
ATATACGTTTATTTTAAAAATTTTGTTTCCAGTATAGTGTATAGTCATTTATATTACCATTTTAAATAATATGCTGCAATATTAATGAAAATAAATAAATTATGATAATAAATTTTAAACAATTTAATCAGATATAACTAGACGAGAATATAAAAATTTTGAAGTAATAATATTAGATAAAAATGAAATGTTGTTTGTAGCATGCTGACTTTTTGAAGCAGCTTTGCTGATGGTGGGTGGAATTTATAATTAGGAAAGGATACTTATTGAATGAAGTATGCTAACTTTCTACTTTTTAAATCAATGTTTTTATTAATTATTAAGCACTTCATAGTTCACAGTGACTAGAAGACATTGCTTACACAAATCACACCTTGAAAAATATCTTTTATAATTTAAATTAAAAATAAAGTAGTTTGTAACTAAATTCTTTTAAAAGTGCTTTATTGGACTCTATTTGCTATATCATTTCTCTTTATAAACACTTTTTCATTATACACAGAGACTTAAAAACTAATCAATCTTCATGCGTAGCTGTTCTCCATTTTTCATGCAATCAAGTTTGTACGTGATAATATATGTCTCAACATTGGGTAAGGATCCAAATTGCAGCAACCTTTGTTTATTTGAAATGTTTGTCCTTAGGAGTACATTGTTCTTCCAAGGCTTTTAGATTTTCTTGTTATATTTCATACTGATAAAAAAATAGAAGACTGAAAATACTTATTTTTTAGACTTCCAAAGCTTATCTCTCTTAACAATAATGTTGCTACTGAAAAATTAATAATCTTTTGAAGTGTTGGTATCCACAAGGTTTAATTTAAGAGTGCATAACATCTAATCCTATCAGTGTAATAAGGTATTTTTTTTCTTTTAATAGATATATTTATTATTTTAACTAATTGATTGTTTTAAATTGCATTATTCTTTGTGATTTAATTCCTAGAAATACTGGCATCGTTTTCCTCTGTAATGGACCTGTGAATTTTTGGCATATTCTCTTTTATGACTTTTTTGTAACATGTGAAGTTCTTCTTATGTTTATGAGAGGAGAGGGATTATCTTAACCATAAACAAAATCTATTCAAAACTTATGATACGTAATTTTTTTCCTTCTTTTGTATAATTAATTAATTAATAATCATATATTTGTCACTACAACGTTTTACTGCATAAAGATTGTGTCTCGTTCTTCGTATCAGTAAAATTTAAATATTTCATAGTTTAAGCCTAAAACATGACATTAATAAGAGGAACTAAAACAAAATTTTAATATATCATAACATCCTTTGTAAATAAAATAATATATCAAAACATCAAGTATATATTGAAAAATAATTCTCCAAATATAAGTAATCAAATAATTAGTTAGAAATTTGTCTTCTATTTTGTTTCAATCTTAATATTTATGATTGAAATCGATCTCTTAATTGTAGAAGTCGAAACAAAAAGAATTAAGATCAAATGAATTAAATAATCAATCAAACCCTAAAAAAATAAGTAAAATGTTTTCTTGATTTCATCAATCTTAATACTGCTAAAAAAATTATTAAATTTTTTTATTTAAATATATATTTAATTTCTAAAAAATATAATTTTTTTATTTTAATCTTTTAAAAAATAATTTTAATTTATTTTTTCAAATAATAATATTAAATAATACTAAATAATGTTGTAACAATAACTTTGATAATTCAATTATTAAGAAGTTTGAATGAATAACTTTGTGTAGTACTTTAAAAAAATTATATTTTTAAATTTCTATCTATTCAAAACAGTTAACAATGTTAGATTATTTAACATGAGATTTAGAAGCATGATTCAATAAAAAATTTATACATAATTATCAAATTCATTTTTAATATCAAGAGATTAAAAGAATCAAAATAAAAAAAAATATTTAATTTTTAACATCAAATTTATATTTAAATCTAAAATTTTTAATTAAAAAAAAACGTAAGTTTATAATGTTGAATTTGTACTATAAGATGCAACTTTTCTTGTTTGATAAAATTAATGAAATGAAATTTTACTTCCAATTCACAAATTTTATTCGTATTAAGTTATTTGTAAATATTTTTAGTTTAAAGATGAACTCAAAATAAGTAATTTCACTAATAACTTTAGAATAATTTGATTTTATAATAGAGTTATTAACAAATATTTTAGTAAAAAATATTAAAGTTAAAAGTAAAAATTTATCCAAATGTTTGTTAAAAAAATGAGTAATTAATTAATTTGGGTTATTTTTACAAACTACTTTTCAACAAGAATCTATTTTAAAATATATTATTGACATAAGTTTATTTTAACTATTCACTAAGTTAAAATCATTATTTTGTTTAACCATTATTTTAAAATGAATTCATATTGATATTTTTATTTGTAAAAACAACTCAATTAAGTTACTTAGGTTAAAACTTATAGTTTGATATAATCAATTATCAAAGTAGACCTATTTCAATCATATGTTTTAAAACAATCTCATTAAAAAGTAATTTATAAAAGTGGCTTAAATTGATCAATCACTCAAAGAGTCCTATATTTTATATTTTGAATTATCTATACATAGACATATCAAGGAGAGAAAGGTTTGTCTTCTTCAAATAATACATAAGAATAGACATATATAATTTTAAAAAATAAAAAATAATTATTTTAGAAAAATATGTGATTAACATTATTATTTAAGTATTATGATAATTAATTTAAATTTTAAATAATAATAAAAAAGCGTGTATAAATAATTATTTTATCTATATATATACTCCACATGATAAGAATCCAGTGAAAGTCTTTTCTTTATTTGTGAATGATATTAACTCTTGAATTTATCGTAAACAATTAAAATTAAAACACAAAAATTTTAAAATTTTAAAAAAATTACATAATTTTTTTTAAGTGATTAAATTATTATATGACATTAAATATTCACAATTTATATATACACATATATTAATACTCTCTACCTGTCTTGAGTTCCCACCCTTGTAAAACCACCAATATATATTGTAAAAAAAAATGATACTTTATTTGCATCAATCAATTAAAAAATTTCAAATCTCAAATTTTTAATTTAGATAAGATTATTTAATTTTTATTATATTCAAATTTTTATTTTTAAATATGTATTTAGAAATTAAAATTTTAATATTAAATTTTATTAAAATATAACTAATTTTAAATATTTAATAATTTTAAAATAAGATAATATTTAATAATTTAATAATTATAAATATAAATACTTAAAATATGTTAATATTGATATAGATAAAAAAAAATAGAAAGAGAAAGAAAAAAAAAATGAAAAAGAAGGAAAGAGAGGAGAAATAAAAGAGAGACAAAGAAGATAAAGAAACAAAGGAGAGGAGAGACTAGAGAGAAAGAAAAAGAAAGAAGAGAGAAAAAAACTAGGATAATCAGAGAAAGAAAATAAAAAGAAATAATAAAAAGAGATAAAGTAAGTATAAAAATTTTAAATTTTTATTTTTATGATAGAGTTTAAAAGTTTATTATTTTAAATAATAAAAAAAATTAAAAAAATTAAAATTTTAATTTTTTATTTAAATAAAATATTTTATTATAAAATATTTGAAATTTTTTTAAAAATATAAATTAACATTTTAAAAATTTCTATCCAAACGAGACACTGATCTCTCACTGCTCTTAATGTTACGTCGGGGAGCAGTGAGAATTCAACGCTAAGGCTTCACAGTGAGTTAATGGCCGTCAAAATCCAAGAGAGATATTTATGCGTCACAAATGAAATTTAGCAGAAGAATAGTGAAAATAATAGAAGCAAATGCCATCAATTTTAAAATATTTTGCTTTTTTAAGTTTTAAGACAAAAAGGCTAAATCTCGTTCCTATTTGCTCTCATAACCACAGATGCAGCCTTTGAAACAAAAAATCTCAATTTGTTTTCAAGCAGAATCCCATACCCAAGACTCTAAGGACTTAGCTACAAACTAATATGGAATTAGGGAATATATGTATTCAGTTCTATCTTAATATTGGATGCTCTCAAATTTCTCTTTGAATTCAATATTCGATTCTCTTTTTTTGCTCTATTCATAATGCTTTGGATCCTTTTTTGTCTCAACATTTTTTTAATCTTTATTATGAACGTCTTTGAGTGTGTGAATATTGAAAACATTCATTATTACAGGCTTATCTCAAGTTTTATTATTACCAGCTTAAATCCTATTAGTAAAAATTTCAAATTTTCATCCTCCATTGTTGTTTTCTAATTTCAATTCTGTGTGAATAAATTTTTATCTAATTATTTTCATGCCCTAATAACCGTGGTTAAAACTAACATGTTAAGTAATATCTATAGTATGTAATATAAAGAAATAACATAATGATCAACTTATACGTATTTAAATTGTACCTCAATGCTTATTTTGAAAAAAAAAAAATTACATAAAATATTTGAAAAGAATGAAAGAGATTCTATTTTTGGTTGAATTTTAAAACTCTTGAGGGAGCCACACTTAATGTTTTTGGGCTGCACTGTGGATTTTGATGAGAAAGGTTGTTGGGATCATAACTGTGGATTGGGTTAAAGAAAACAGAAAGAATGTTCGTTCTGGAAATGGATCAGTCTTTAGCCCACAGCCATGGACTATGGGTTATGGGCCCACTTGTATTATCATTTAATTTAAATGGAAAATTAAAAATATGGGCAGTAATAGGGGCCATTGAATGAGTTATGGTGGAGCTGTCCCTTTAACAGAATCCAAACGGGGCATAGCCTAAGTAGAAGAAAAGGATCTATTGCTTCTAATTCTGCTTCGTGGGTCCCAACTTTGAACTTTTCATCTTACGTGGCAACATGTCTTCGCCTGCTTTTTTCTCCGCTACACGATGCTTTTTTGACGGTCCACAATTCTCCTCACTCTCTACGTAAACTTCAATTTCTTCACATAATTACCTTCACTTTTCTTCGTTTTGGTATTCATTCATTGTTCTTATCTTTTAACGTTTTCTATTTTTCAACAATTCAACATGTTGTTTTTCTATACAAATCATATATATGTAGAAATGTCTAATTTAATTCTTTGTGAGTTGTTATAAATTTATTACTACATTTGTTTGATTCTTATCAATCCAAAATAAATATGTATATAGAAAGCGTCTTAACATTTTTAACGTTATTTTTAATATTTGTTTTTGCCAATTCTTGAACTAGCGTTGGAGACCAGTGCTTAATATTTTCCTGTTTTCCCGTTATACAATAAGACTTGTGGCAACCAAAAAGAAACCTTATAAGAATTCTACGCATTAAAGAAAAAAAGTTTTTTTTTTTCTAATTTACGAAAAAAGTTGTTTCTAATTTACCAAAGTAATGAGACAATGATGTTTATATATAATCTTTATTACACGACTCTTTATATATTTCATTCGAAAATTCTATAACTATTAATAAAGAAACCCGAATTAATATCTTGTTTAGACATTTTTGTCTCTCAAATAAATTTGTAAATGATCTCACTACATTTAGTTTCAACTTTTCACATTAGTTATTTCTATTTAATTTTTATTACTTCTCTTCTTTTATTTTTATTTAAAAAAAAATATAATTTTTTTTAAAAAAATAACATTATGTAACATAATTGATAAATAATTTTATTATTTAAAATGTGATTAAGTGTTTGATTTTTAGTCTATACAGATAAAAAAAATATATGTTAGGAGATATCAACTCCTTAAATAAATCTTAATATCTTTACAGATTAATCTTTATATTTTGACAAAAAATATTTAACTTTATATAAATATCTATTTCAAATTTATTGATATTTAAATTTTTTTTACACATTAAAAAAACAAATACTCCAAGATAATACTACACGTACCTCTAATTATATATTATGATAAATTTATTAACTTTTATAATAGTTATTTTTTATTGATTGATAATATAAAAACTTTAACATTAACAATATAAACTCATTAAAAATTTTAATGCTTAAAATTAATTATTTTAAAACAACATGAGTAAATATAATTAATAAGATTGGATTTTTCTAATAAAAAAATAGTATATTTCAAATAATAAAATGATAATTTTTGTAAAATAAATAAAAATACAAGAAGAGAATTGAAATGTGTTTTAAAAACTTTTTTCATAAAACTTTTTTAATATTTTTATAAAGAGATTATATCGAAAACAAAAAGGGAACAAATATTTTATAAAATATTTTTTAAAAATAACAATTCATCTAGTTAATATATGCAAAAAAAAAACAAAGAAAATATATAAATAATTTTTACATTATTTTATTTTTATAATTAATGTTATGTCTAATTTTTTTACAAATCATAAAGTTTTAATAAATCAATAAATATAAGTATTTTTTTTTCACAAGTCACTTATGACTTTTTCAGTAACTACTTAGCTTCTATAAATTACAACAATTAAGTATTCATTACACAAGTCGTTCTTATCTTCAACCTCACAAGTTTGTAAAAAAAAAAAAAGTACAAATGACTCTCTAATATTTGTGATAGATAAATATAAACAAAATATAAGAATCTAACTTCGAGATATGTTAAACACTTAATGATAACTTGTCAATAAGTTCTCTTTAAAAAGAATGTTCATTTACATGTGCTAAGTCTTCTTTTGTTTATATGCATCTTTTTTAAGTATTTATTTTCTCATAATAGTCTTCTTTCTTATTTGTTGACGAGTAATCTAAATCAATAATTAATATTGCATTAATTATTTTTTATCAACTAGTTACTTAATCTGTTAATTTATCTCTATTTATAGGTTTCTAACAAGTATTAATAGTCAAATATAGATTTTACACTAATTATAACATAATGTAATGTTTAAGGTGACAGAAAATCTTCCTAAATATACTTTTCAAAACAAAATTTAGATATGGATTTATCTTTGACTTAATAATTTTTAATTAAAATTATAATTAATCATAAAATTTGTTATATATATTTGATTTTATCACAAATTCAATATTACTATTTTAATTCATAATTATTATTATACTTTATCATATAAAATGCACATGCTGATTTTAGAACAGAAAGGACATGATATGCTTTAGTATAAATAAAGGGACACATAGTCGGTCAGTCAAAAATAGAAGTTAGCTTAGTTTCGAACGGAAAAAGACAAGAGTAGTGTGGTGCGTACGGTGCGGTGTCACGCATTTGGGCTGGGCAGCGTTCATTTCTCCACTTCATTGGTATGCAATTTCTCTTCCTTCGTAGAAAATGTTCAATCTCTCCTTTTTCTTCTGTTGCACTCATGCAGCTAAAGAGTTACTCAGAAAGATTATTTTTTTACACGAATCTATATCTGGGATGGCTGTTTCTCAACGTCCTACTCAAACTAAAGGACTGCGAGATTAATTCCTTGGCTTTAAAGATTCGTTTTGATTGAATCCCATTTGTGTGATTTTGCTCTACTGAATTTTTGCCTTCGTTTTTTTGTGTGCAGAAAGGAGAAAAAAAAAACCAAAGAACATGGCTGTCACAGGTTCTGATTCCGGGCAGCCACAATTCATTTCGAGCACTGGCAACCGAAGCCTTTCCAATGCGCCACTCATTGAGAACTCAGATACCAATCAAGTTGTTGTGCCTGATGTGAGTTTGGGCTCTCAATGAATCCCTTAATTTTTTTTAACCGTCTATTTGAGTTTTTGGTTGTCTTTGCTATGGTAAGAATGATGAGTAGAACATTGCTTTAACTTGCCACCTATGTTTAAGATTAAATATTAGTTATATCGGATGGTTTGTTCTTTTTTTGTGTGCTAAATCAAGATGTCATGCCTTGAATTGGAATGTGTCGTGGAAAATAGAAAGAGCTAACAAGGGACGGAAAATTTCAATCTGAAGACAGGTGTTTGAGATAACAAAGGAATACTCTCGTTGTTTGTTTGTTTGTTGTATCCTCATGTATGCGATGTATGAGTTACAGTTCTATTGACTTTTGAGCACCCAAGTGAAACTGGGTAGAGTGTATGGCAAAACCGTATGTTATAAACTTACAGTTTTAAACTAGTGACAAAAACCTATTATTTTCATTGGGTAGAGAAATCTATTGCCAGGTCATGACTCTGTAATAGCTGATTTGTAGTCAGCTTATGTAGCATTTGCTTTGTGTCTTTTCAAACCTCCAATTAAATTGAATTGACTCATGGACGAAATAGAAAACAAAAGAGATGAGTGACTGATAGATATGAACTGAAGAACACCCCCATCCAACATTCCAACCACCTGCTTTGGGACCATATCATTTTTCGCTTGGCACTTCATGAAATGAAAAGAATATTAGGATTATTGATTATAATCGATGACTCTCTTCTTTTAACATGTAATATTTCATTTGCCATATTTTTTGTGATTTTGTTGACACTTGACATCAGTCCTTGGGATGATTTTTAGCAATATTTTTTAACATTTTGTTTAATTTAAAGAGTTAAATAATGGAGCAAATCTAAGTCCTTTGATTGTAGAATACACTGCAGTAATATACTTCCTCTGATGAGTATTGTTTACCTGATAACCACCATTTATGTATCTATTTTGCAGAGGAAAAGCTGGAAAAATTTATTTGCATACATGGGGCCTGGGTTTCTTGTTTCCATCGCATATATAGACCCAGGAAACTGTAAGAGCACATCATTCATGATTTTCTTCTGTAATAAAAGGAAATCTATCTCTGACATGGTATACTTATGGTATTCTTTTAATAACTTGCAGTTGAGACGGATCTTCAGTCTGGGGCACAATATAAGTATGAGGTACCATGCACATTCTTATGATACGCAATTTGTTCCTTCATCTCTTTTTAACATTTGTTTTTGTTTTTTTTCCAGTTACTTTGGATCATATTGCTGGCATCGTGTGCTGCTCTTGTAATTCAATCAATGGCAGCCAATCTTGGGGTGGTCACTGGTACTTAATTTGACAATCAATTTTATTTTTACCAAATAAATCTGGGATTCATGTGAGTGGTAAATTTAATTTTTTGGTCAAGATTCCTTATATTCATTTTGCTGTTTGCAGGAAAACACTTAGCAGAGCATTGTAGAGCTGAATATCCCCAGGTGCCCAACTTCATCCTTTGGATTATTGCTGAAATTGCCATAGTGGCCTGTGACATTCCTGAAGGTATTGAGGTGAATTAAGCATTTTTTAATTATTTAAAATTATTTTATTTATACATGTAAATAGTATATGGATTTTTTTGGATTTATTTGTATGCTTAGTGATTAAAGATATCTAATAACTAAGACAGTGAATATATTTAAATATTCAATAAGTTCACTGTTAACTAACTGACTTACTATATCAAGATCAGTGAAGTTTTGTAGTTTAAGGAATTGATGAAATTTCACCTTCCTTTTGTTTCCTCCACTCATTTGAGCTACAAATAGTACAAGTACACTCAAAAAGAAAATGCTGGTCACAGCTACTAGAAAATCTTACTGGAGGACAAAAGTCAAATGGGCAAATTATCTAGTTTTTAAAACAAACCATAACCTTCCATTTCTTTTTTCTGCTTTCTCTTTAACTTTTCTATCTTGAAATTTTTTATCATACACATGCAGTAATTGGGACAGCCTTTGCATTGAACATGCTCTTCAATATTCCTGTTTGGATTGGTGTTCTTCTGACAGGACTCAGCACATTGATCCTCTTAGCATTACAGCAATATGGGGTAGTTTACCATATTCCACTAATATCATGAAAAAATTATGGTTGTCATTGAATGTTGTATTTGGTACTATTTATATAAAAACTTTATGAACCTTTTTTGTATTGTTGTTGGACAGGTTAGGAAACTTGAATTCTTGATTGCATTTCTAGTATTTACAATTGCTGCATGTTTTATGGCTGAGCTTGGATATGCGAAGCCTGATGCTAAAGAAGTTCTGAAGGGCCTTTTTGTGCCAGAACTAAAAGGGAGTGGTGCTATTGGTCTTGCAATTTCTCTCCTTGGAGCTATGGTTATGCCGTGGGTTTTTCATGTCTTCTTCAGCCATTTATTTATTTTTTCTTTTAAAATGTATTTTCATGTCATGCTTCTTTATGGATTACCTCAGGCACAATCTCTTCCTGCACTCAGCACTGGTGCTTTCTAGGAAAATACCACGATCAGTTCGGGGAATCAAAGTATACATTTAAATTTTTGCATGAATGCTTAATTTTTTTCTTTTCAAGATTTATCTCTGATTCATGTAATGTCTTAATGTTGTTTGCCTTTGGGTATTTCCTTTCACACCAGTTTCTTCAATAATGTGGTTGTTGTTTAAGATGTAGTAAATTTATCAACAATGATGCTTCTCTTAACTGGCTGTCCCTTGCTACCCTTTTTATACTTCTTTCAGTGTGTTTTGCCATGTGATTTTTTAGATATTAATGTCCTCATCTGGTCCATGAATTTGTGAATATCTCAGTTGGTTGATAAACTGTTAAAATTTATTATGTCTTTTGGTCATCTTCCTGGGGTTTAATCTTTGTCTGCCAATAGCCCATCTTCCAAGTGTTGCACAAGTCTGCACATAGTTATTTGATCATAAATATGAAAGCCGTTCTCTTCTTTATTCATCTCTGTTTCTCTCTTCTTTTTTGCTGAGCTTTCAAAATTTGATTTATTTATTAATATTGATCAGAATATTCCAGAACAGTAAAGCATATTGGAATTTGAATTATTCCTGGTAGGTCCTGTTAAGTTTTTAACCTTGTAAATGTTCAAGAAATATGGTCCAAGTTAAAACTGAGTCATACATGTGTGAATTATGGAAAAGCAGTATATTGTGTCTCATTTAACAATTTTCTTTGGCAGGAGGCTTGCAGATTTTACATGATAGAAAGTGCTTTTGCTCTCATGGTGGCCTTCCTCATAAATGTTTGTGTTATTTCTGTAAGTGGTGCTGTTTGCAATTCTTCGAATTTGAATGCAGAAGATCAGCTGAGCTGTCGGGATTTGGATCTGAACAAAGCCTCCTTCCTACTTAGAGTATGTGAAAACTGGAGACTGTCTTTCTTACCTTGGTTATATTTTAGTGCAAGTTTAGTTACTGATTCTTCCACAGTTTACCCCAATCCTTAAACTTCATATACAATTATTATTGGTAAGGTGCTCATAAAATCATAGCTGATATATCTGACATGTGCCATACTCAGAATGTCTTGGGGAAATGGAGTTCAAAACTGTTTGGAATTGCCTTGCTTGCATCAGGTCAAAGTTCTACTATAACAGGAACCTATGCAGGACAGTATGTCATGCAGGTAGTTGGTTTTATGGATTTTTCACATATTTTCCTGCATAAAAAAATAATACATTATGTTTACATCTTCACTAGAAAGAAACCACAGTTGATCTTAACAAATGACAATAATAGTCACCCCTGGTAATAGTTATATATAGATATCCTTTTGTAATTTGAGTTCTCTATTAAAAAAAAGTAAGGAACATCAATCATAATTCATTAGTTCCTCAAATTAAAACATGGATGCAGCCATGTACCATTGTGTTTGGTATCTTTACGTTCAATAAACCTGTCATATACTTTAAGAGCTTTAATTGAAGTAACATGTGTCCCTAATGGGCTTTAGGGTTAAAAATTATCTTAATTCTGCTGTGGCTCACTTACATAATGGTTATTGTGAAGCATTAGTCATCTTTTTCTGTTTCTAGATTTTGTATTTCCCCGTGAATTCTTTCTTCTTTCAGGGATTTCTGGATTTGCGACTGCAGCCGTGGATTCGGAATATGTTAACTCGTTGCTTAGCCATAGTTCCTAGTTTGATTGTTGCAGTCATTTGTGGCCCTTCTGGGGCTGGGAAGCTCATAATAATTGCATCCGTGAGAAATCCTTGCCTTCAAATTTTCTCTAATTTTGTCACCTTGGAATATGTTGTATTAAAGTCAATATTTTATTTACGTTATTATGCTATGATATCATGGGAGTTTCTCATATAATTTTAACTTGACTGCATTGTGGTCACTACCGTGCATAACTGCACTGTTAGTTTCAGCTGAGTTCAAAAGGAAGCATAGCATTTTATAATTCCTGTTGTTTGTGTATTGTATGCATGCATTTTTGCTTACAACAGAGTTGGTCTCTGGCTCTCTGCCACGAGTTGTGCTGAAGCCCTTCTTTGTCTGTTCATCAGATGATCTTATCATTTGAGCTTCCTTTTGCTTTGGTTCCACTCCTCAAGTTTACAAGCAGCAAAACCAAGATGGGGACACATGTCAACTCTACCATGGTAATTTTTTTGGTAACATGATATTTGTAGTTCTGCATTGCATCCAATAGTAAATTGATTACATATTCTACAAAAATCAGTAGAGGTGGTGTTAAAAACTGTAAACATAAAAAATGCGTTTATTGCGAACCTGATTAAACAGAGAAACAAACTTGGAATGAAAAAAAAATATCCTAAATATAACTGAATTTTTCATTTTTGAGGGGAAAATGATCTGGCTAGTACCCAAGGTATACCCAATTACATCCCAAGCTGCATCTAGTCTTATTGGAGTCATACTCAAGCCACATACAAATTTTTTTTTTTCTCAAAAAATTAATTGTGATGAGTATACAAATGTACCAGCATGTACTGGATGTATTAGGTTCGGGTACAGATGTAGGTATGTTGTACAAAATGAAGGACCCATGCTTCAAGGTTGCACACACTATTTTACTTAAATTTGATTTAAGACACTAAAAGCCTGTTTACTTTGAGAAAATATTCTGTTTTTATCTCTTATTTTTACTTTTAATCACAAAAATGTCTTTTTGTATAAAAAGTTTGTGTTGGCAACCATGAAAACAATAAAAATATTGTTTTCACTGTTTTTTATACAAAATTTTGAAACAGGAAATAAAGTAAAAACCATCAACACTTTTATAATAAAGAGTGAAAACAAAAAATTCTGAAACATTTTTACTTGTACAAGTATTTCTGTTTTCACCATTTAATTACAAAACTGTCATCTTGTTGAGTCAGTCAAATTGGCTGTTGCTTCATGCACCGAAGTTACTTATGTTTCAGGGGAAAAAAGGACGCTGTTGTGCATCTTGTCTGACATAATAATAATAATCTTACATTCTTAATTGCAGATTTCCGCTGTTACTTGGATAATCGGTTCCCTCCTCATGGCCATTAATATATACTACTTAATAACTGGCTTCATCAACCTGCTGCTTCATAGTCACATAAAAATTGTGGCTAAGGTGTTTCTTGGGATATTAGGATTTTCAGGCATGGCAATATATTTTGCTGGTATAATGTATCTAGTCCTTCGCAAAAATAAAGAGGCTACACACCTCTTGGCTCTAACAGCACCGGAAAATCAACAAATGACAAATGAACAAGCCATTGGGTCAATCTACTCTCTTCCAAGAGAAGACATAGTAAGCATGCAATTGCCTCAAAGAAGTAGTCCTGCAGATCTTGACTAACAACTAGGGTAGAATAACAAGATAGACTCAGATAAATATAAGTTGATAAATGAATGTTATTATGTCAAATTCTAGAATCGGAGTGATTGCAATTGCTAACCTTTTTATTAGAAACTTTTTTGGTCTCTAAAAATAATTTATGATTTTGATTTTAGTCTTTAAATTTCTTTTTAGTTTTAATTTTTTATTTTAATTCCTATATAAGAATTAAAATAAAAAATATTTAAAATATTAAAATTAAAATAGCTTTTTTTTTTAAAGATTAAAATCAAAACCATTTATTTTATACAGATCAAAAGTTATTTAACCCTTTTAATTTTTATGCGATGTCTATTCTTCTGATTGCAATCAGCCTAAACTTTTATCATATAAGAAGAAAAAGCGCCATCTTATTTAACCCATGTATCACTGTTTATTACCGTTGGATATATTATAAAATATTTAACGGTTAAGATTTAGCAATTATAAAATTTATAAATAAAATATATTGTTTAATTTTAAAGATAATCAATCCAGTAATCATTTTTCTCTTCTCTCTTTGAGAAGAATGTTGCAACTACGTCATGCGTGTAGGTATGAATATTGGGTACGACACAATACGATATATAAATATAATATTTTAAAAATTTAAAATATGGATATAATAATATATATTACATAAAATATAATTACATTTATAAGTTATTTATATTTTATTGTTTTAAGTTTTGTTGTTATTATTGTTTTATTTTTCTTACTACAGCTTGTACTTATATTGGTTTATTGTTGCCATCATGTTATTGCTAGTATTTAATTTCTTTAAAATTTTATTCAACTGTATAATTGTAACTTAATTTAAATAAAAATTTTATATAATATAAGAAACATATTTAGTAAGAGGTGAAATGAGTAAATTTGGTGGTATCATCATCCATGAATGTTTAAAATTATTTTAATTTTAACTATTCATATCAATCATATGGTTGAAATTTGTTCTTCACACTCATCTCTCACGTGTTACATTTCTTTTATAATTACGTTTGACATATTCAAGAGAGGAATCAAGTTGTTGTTAGAGTAAATATTGGTAAAGTTATTTTTTTAATAATTTTGTACATATTAAATTTTATTAATCCAGTAGTTAAATTATAAAAAATATTGAATAAATTAAGTATATAATTTATATAAAATTTTAAAATGATTTTTTATGTATAATGATAATACTGAAAATCGAATTTAAGACCTTGTATTTACTATTCAAACCTTCTATCATTAGATGGATCACTGTAGATTGATATTTTTCTTTATCCAAATTATTATTGTTTTAGAATTCTATAGTATTGTTAATTATTTATTACTTATACCCCTGTTTAACAATTTTTTTACTGCATTAGTCCAGTTTAAAGATTCCAAAGCCTCACACTAATATTTCAAATCTGTTTTACTACCTACTGTTATCGAGTTCTTGCATTTGCTGAAGCCCGAGTCAGAAAATTTCAAAATTGAACACGAATCTCACATTAAAGCAGTCAACAGACAACATCAGGCATCTGCCCCAGATGTCAAATTCAATAATCTCTATCTTTCATTTATATTGGTAAATTAATTTGAGTAAAGGGCACTCATGTTGAAAAGTCAGCTAATTTATCATATTCCATATTAATTATTAGCCTAAACTGCCTACTTTCTTGTACTCTATCTTCCAGAGTTGGTAAGTTAAATATTATCTCAGCAACTATCCCTCTCCCCCATCTTGGGACTGGATGGATGGGATGATGCTATTTAAGAAAATTAAAGAACACAATTTCTTTTAAGAGAAATAAATTCCATTAACATTATTAAGTTCATACACGGCAACAATTTGCTTGATGTCTTTTTTTACAAAATCCAAATATAGCAGTCTTCTATTGTGGGGTTCTCTAAAATAATATAACATGAGCTCATGTTGCCCAAAGCTGCAGCTTATTGTCCTGAATTAAACAAAAAGGGCTAGCTCATGCTCATGCTCATTTAGGATTTCACAGTAGTTGAATCTTCCTGCTTTGCAGGAACAGCAAGGTGGCCTTTCTCCTGCAGGCTCTTAACGGTTTCATATAGACACTGACTCACCGGAGTGAATTCCAATCCTAAATCTTTCAGCTTTTGATTTGAAAAAGTGTAGGGTTTTGCTCTTGGATTCTTTTCATCTGAACACCTGCACATATTGACATATTTATGTCACTATACAAATCTCCAAAGCAGTTTGCGTTTGCCATTCTTTTATAAAAAATACTAATAACTAAAAAATTCTATGAATATACTAATTATTTAGCAGGCCATAATAATGTAAATGGAAAAGGTAGGTAAAAGATAAACGATGAAAGCTATCAGGGGGTACACTCTGACTAGTGACAAGGACATTGAGTTTGGTAAGGACTCGTAAGCTCCACTTGTTTTTGCAAATAATAGATTACATAAACACGTCAAAGTTGGTATACCTACTCCAAGTACCTTTGTATTCAAAACCATTGTCCAATCTCCTTCTCCAAAAAAGTGTTTAATATTCACATATTTTAATTCTATACCTCAAATCAAGAAAAGGTAACCCTTCGTAAATTATTTTTATCGCTTAGCAGAAGAAAACAAACTTTCCACCAGGGCGTTCATGGTGTTAACACATTGGATTTTGAAGTTCAATAAAAATCATAACAGAATTGTGATTTGCTCTTCGGTAAATAAGAGTCAGATTTTCCAATAGATAAATTTGGAAGAAGAAAGATATGACATGGGAATATGGGATTTTACTTTTTACCTAACTGGCCATTCGAGAAAGCCTGACAGCAACATAAATATGTCATTTTAGTGGGAAACGAGAATGGCAAAATATAAACGCTGCTGGTTGTGCATAACATCACTGGCTGGTCTCTCTATAGATTACGAATAACACAACATTTAAAGAGAAAATTAAAGAAAAATTCCTACATATTCTGGTCATGATTTGCTGAAAAAGAAAATAGAACCAACAAATTGAATGCTCTAGTAAAAGAAATTATTAGCAATAATCATGTCCTATGCACATTGGCACCATCTCTGACAGAAAAAAAACCTATTACCCAATTTTGGTGTTGTGGTCCACCCCCACCCATTCCCCAATGACCTGTGTCTTATCATAATAGCCCATAATTTATCACAAACATCACGGCATACCAAAAAAAAAGAAAAAGAAAAAAAGGTGACTTACTTGGTGGGAACTGGATACTCAGGGAAATACTTGGCCAGAATTTCAACTAATTCTCCACGATGCAGGGAGCTTTCGGCACACAAGTATCTACCAGAAGCAGAAGGCTTCTCATAAACAAGAATGTGGGCCAATGCCACATCCCTAACATGCACATAAGCCTGTGTGGCATTTGCATAGGCCTTAGCAGAACCAGTGAGGTACTTGAGGATGTGAATTGTGCTAGCATTGATGGTGGGTTGTAGTAGTGGTCCAAGAACCAGAACTGGGTTGACCACAACCAAGTCCACCCCCTTCTCTTTTGCCGTGTCCCATGCCGCTTGTTCAGCCACAGCCTTCCCATAGCAATACCAATTCTGCAATATTATTTAAAAATACCACGTGTTACAAAACATACTTTATGCTAATAAAAATGTATATATTATTGAGTAGCAAATGGAACCTTGGTGTTCTTGCAATATTCTAAATCACTCCAACAGGACTCGTCAACCACCGAATCGATGCTCCTACTGGGGTCCATATAGACCGCACCAATTGATGAGGTAAACACCACACGTCTCACTTTTGCCTCTGCAGCTGCTATGATCACATTCTTGGCTCCATTTACAGCTGGCTCCACCATTTCTTCCTGCACGATTCAATGAACCATCTCAATGATTAATTCTTTTTATAAAATCAATTTTCCAAAGAAACCATTTACATCAATCATCCACCAGCAGCCATCCTATCCTGTCTGTCATGGTATTAAAATGTGGTAAAATAAATTTTCATAGACCAATCATGATAAGCATGTATATTTGGAAAAAAGATAAAAAAATAAAATAAAATAGATGTGATGGGATTAAGATCTAAAATTGTGAAGTAAAGTTAGGCAGAAACTCACGGGGTTATCAGTGACAGGAGAAGCGGTGTGAAAGACACCATGACAGCCGTTAATAACAAGTCTAACGGAGTTGAGATCAAGGAGGTCAACCTTATGCAGAGTTAGCCTCTGGGAGGCTCCTTCAAACTCTTTCAAGTGGCTGTTCTTCGGGTCATCTGAAAAGTCAAAACCAAAATTCATATATTAATTCATGCATGCGCTCTCACTGCACCTCACATAGCTAAATAAATCTGAATAGAATATATATATATATATATATAGAGAGAGAGAGAGAGAGTGTTTGTGCGTGTGCATGCGTAGCGTTGAGGGAAGCATAGCATGCCTGGGTTTCTGAGGGTTCCTCGGACAGTGTAGCCTTTCTCCAAAAGGAGTTTGACCATCCAAGAGGCGATGAAACCACCGGCGCCGGTGACACAAATGGTTTGGGAAGAAGGCATATTTTTTATTTTCTCGTTGGGAAATGGGAAAGAAGAACAAAAGAAAAGAAAGAAAGGAGTTTGGTGAGAGTGAGATGCTGAAGCAGATATGTGGCGTGGCGTGGCGTGGCGTGGCGTGGTGGCTGCCTGCTCGCTAGTGGGACTGCCTTTTATAGGAAAAAATAGATGCCTGCTTCCCCACTCACCTAACCCCACACAGACAAATGCCAATTTATTTCTTTTACATTCTCACTTTCGCTATTCTTTTAAGTTTAAATGATTTTTTCTTTTTCTTTTCTTATTTTTGTTCTTTTAATTTTAGGTTTTTAAAATTTTATTTTATTTTAAAATAATTAATAACATCAAACTAATTAATGATACATCTAAATATAATTTTTTTAAAAATTGTATATGATATTTCTATCAAACTTTTAATGATATAATAACGATGTTTATAATTTATTAATTTATTATATTATCAAAAAATTTGATAAAATAATTATGAGTATTTTTTTTAATAAATTATATTTTAAAATTTTCATTTAATCAAAATAGTTAGTTGATAACATTAAACTAATCGATAAAATTTAAAAATATAATTTATTAAATAAATTACACATAATTATTTTATTAAATTTTTTAATAATATAATAAATCAATAATATGTTAACTTTATTCTTATATAATCTACTAACATTGTTATTAATACTAAATACTAACAAAAATTACAGAAATTATAATTATAACTAAAATTTTCAAAAGATTAAAAAAAATAATTTTATTAAATTAATCTTAATTTTAACTAATTTTGTTGAATACAATACAGTATAATAATAATTTTAAAAAAATATTAAAGATACAAATAAATTTTTTTTATTAATGTTATATTAAAAAATTAAAATAATAATTATTTAAAAATAATTTTTTCTTATCCACTAATTGAGTAATAAAAAAAAAGTCATCAGTCAAGCTGAAAACATTATCAACAGTGTTGCGTTGACGAATTCAAACGAAAAAGGATTTAAAAGTTTGATTGCAACAAAGAATGAAGATAATGGTTTATGCGACTGCTCTGATTACGGTTTAATTTATTGTGTTATAAGTGGTCATCTTCTATTTTATTGCTTTATATTTCGCATTTGTCTCCTCCACGTTTGGACAAGTGAACAAATCATTTTTTTGTTTTTTTTTTTATTAGTGCCAAACCAAATTATGTCTTGGAAAATTAGTGTAGTTTTTTTATTTGAATATTTAATTTATTTATTTTCTTATATTTCCGTGTGGTGGGAATTGAGAAAGACCTACTTCTTTGGTAGGTAAGGGAAGAGATTCAATTACAAGCTTCAGCTTCCAAGAAATTTTAGCCACAGGTCATCACTTTTTGCCTCCCTCGTTGGAAAATACACAGTACTCTTTGATTTTTTCAGGAACAGAAAGGTTGGTGAGTCATTTCTTAGTTTTCTTAGGCCATTTAGAGTTTTGACTCTTAACTAATCAACAACCATTGCTAAATGCCGGTCTTATGTAATTGCACACTCAAATAATCATTTGTATTTTCTAGTTTTCATGCTTTAATTTTAGTAAAAAAAGTCAAAAATACATTTAACAATAAAAATAAGTTGAACAAATTTAATTCTTGTCAATTTAATAGGTATAGTATGTGGTCAAATTTTAGTTGCAACAACATACCAAAAATATACTCCTTTTTTATTTTTTATTTTAAAATATTCTATTTTAAAAAAACTTAAATAACTGATTCATATCTATAAAATATGAATATTTTAATTTTGGTATCTAATTTTTTTATTTTTTTAGTTTTAGTATTTGACAATTTTATTTTTAATTTTGGTACTTATCGTTAATTAATTTTATTTATTTTAACATCATGTTAACAACATTGCTCTATAAATAATGACATCATCAAAAGTACCATGTCACCATGATGATGTCATAAGTACCAAAATAAAATATGACATATTTATATGAACTAAAATTAAAATATGACATATTAGTAAAGATTAAAATAAAAATAAAACAAATATTTTTAGAGATAAAAATTTAAAAATAACATATTTTAGATAAAAAAAACTAGGTAATAAAATCAAACTACTTCTAATTTATAAGTATCAAAAAATTATTTAAGATTTTTTTTTATAATTTTAATGTTTTATTGAAAATCCCACATCATTATTTATTACCATTCAATTATAATTTATTAACATAATTATTGTAGCATATTTTATTAAAAAATATCACGTAAAATTAAAAATAATTATTTGAATTTTATTTTTGTATATTCATGCATGTCGTTACGCTAAAAATAATTAATTGATTATTCCATTATTTTAAGATAAGACCAGTTGTTAATTATGATTTTAAATGATAAAAAGAACAAATTTTTTTTTATTAACGAGTGTTTTAAAAAATATTATTTTAAGCATATTTTTATTCAATTTTCAACAAATTTAATAGTTTAATTGAATTTTTTGTTTATAATATAATAAATGTTCTCTATTTTATTTTTATATATTTATTTTTATTTCATTATTCTTTAGTAATATTTAAAAAAAGATACATTCTTACATACTTATTTTCTTATTTATAGTTTATACCTAAAAGTTAACAATGAATAAAGATCGATTAAAATATTAAAATATCCTTATCATATTTGTATTTTAAAAATAATTACTTAAATTTTTTTTAAATAAACTATAATTTTATTATCTGTGTATATTTAATAATTATACGAGTTTTCACCAATGATAAACACTATTATAGA